>CM038144.1:488968532-489124828 GCA_021437245.1 Aegilops speltoides
GAGTGAGAAAATCTCATTGTATTCAACATCTTGAGCTTTGTCAAAACCCTTTTTCGACAAGTCTAGCTTTGTAGATAGTAACACTACTATCAACGTCCGTCTTCCTCTTGAAGATCCATTTATTTTCTATTGCTTGCCGACCCTCGGGCAAGTCAACCAAAGTCCACACTTTGTTTTCATACATGGATCCCATCTCAGATTTCATGGCTTCTAGCCATTTAGCGAATCTGGGCTCACCATCGCTTCTTCATAGTTCGTGAGGTTCGTCATGATCTAGTAGCATGACTTCCAGAACAGGATTGCCGTACCACTCTGGTGCGGATCTCACTCTGGTTTACCTACGAGATTCGGTAGTGACTTGATCTGAAGTTACATGATCATCATCATTAGCTTCCTCACTAATTGGTGTAGGAATCACTGGAACTGATTTCCGTGATGAAATACTTTCCAATTTGGGAGAAGGTACAAATTACCTTATCAAGCTCCACTTTCCTCCCACTCACTTCTTTCGAGAGAAACTCCTTCTCTAGAAAGGATCCATTTATAAGCAACGAATGTTTTGCCTTTGGATCTGTGATAGAAGGTATACCCAACAATTTCCTTTGGGTATTCTATGAAGACGCACTTCTCCGATTTGGGTTTGAGCTTATCAGGATGAAACTTTTTTCACATAAGCATCGCAGCCCTAAACTTTAAGAAACGACAACTTTGGTTTCTTGCTAAACCACAGTTCATATAGTGTCGTCTCAACGGATTTAGATGGTGCCCTATTTAACGTGAATGCAGCTGTCTCTAATGCATGATCCCAAAAACGATATTGGTAAATCGGTAAGAAACATCATAGATTGTACTATATCCAATAAAGTACGGTTATGACGTTCGGACACACCATTATGATGTGGTGTTCCAGGTGGCATGAATTTGTGAAACTATTCCACATTGTTTTAATTGAAGACCAAACTCGTAACTCAAATATTTGTCTCCGCGATCAGATCGTAGAAACCTTTGTTACGATGATTTTTCCACTTCACTCTGAAATTCTTTGAACCTTTCAACTATTTCAGACTTATGTTTCATCAAGTAGATATACCCATATCTGCTCAAATCATCTGTGAAGGTCAGAAAATAACGATACCCGCCACGAGCCTTAACACTCATTGGATCGCATACATCGGTATGTATTATTTCCAATAAGTCGGTTGCTCGCTCCTTCGTTCCGAGAACGGAGTCTTAGTCATCTTGCCCATGAGGCATGGTTTGCAAGCATCAAGTGATTCATAATCAAGTGATTCCAAAATCCCATCAGCATGGAGTTTCTTTATCGCTTTACACCATTATGACCTAAACGGCGGTGCCACAAATAAGTTGCACTATCATTATTAACTTTGCATCTTTTGGTTTCAATATTATGAATATGTGTATCACTACGATCGAGATCCAATGAACCATTTTCATTGGGTGTGTAACCATATAAGGTTTTATTCATGTAAACAGAACAACAATTTATTCTCTTACTTAAATGAATAACCGTATTGCAATAAACATGATCAAATCATATTCATGCTCAACGCAAACACCAAATAACGTTTATTTAGGTTCAACACTAATCCCGAAGTATAGGGAGTGTGCGATGATGATCATATCAATCTTGAAACTACTTTCAACACACATCGTCACTTCACCCTTAACTAGTTTCTGTTTATTCTGCAACTCCCATTTCGAGTTACTACTCTTAGCAACTGAACCAGTACCAAATACCGAGGGGTTGCTATAAACACTAGTAAAGTACACATCAATAACATGTATATCAAATATACTTATGTTCACTTTGCCATCCTTCTTATCCGCCAATCACTTGGGGTAGTTCCGCTTCCAGTGACCAATCCCTTTGCAGTAAAAGCACTTAGTCTCAGGCTTAGGACCAGACTTGGGCTTCTTCACTTGAGCAGCAACTTGCTTGCCGTTCTTCTTGAAGTTCCCCTTCTTCCCTTTGCCCTTTTCTTGAAACTAGTGGTCTTGTCTACCATCAACACTTGATGTTTTTCTTGATTTCTACCTTCATCGATTTCAACATCACGAAGAGCTCGGGAATCGTTCTCGTCATCCCTTGCATACTATAGTTCATCACGAAGTTCTACTAACTTGGTGGTGGTGACTAGAGACATCTGTCAATCACTATCTTATCTGGAAGATTAACTCCCACTTGATTCAAGCGATTGTAGTACCCAGACAATCTGAGCACATGCTCACTAGTTGAGCGATTCTCCTCCATCTTTTAGCTATAGAACTTGTTGAAGACTTCATATCTCTCAACTCGGGTATTTGCTTGAAATATTAACTTCAATTCCTGGAACATCTCATATGGTCCATGATGTTCAAAACATCTTTGAAGTCCCGATTCTAAGCCATAAAGCATGGTGCACAAAACTATCAAGTAGTTATCATATTGAGCTAGCCAAGCGTTCATAACGTCGCATACGCTCCCGCAATAGGTCTGTCACCTAGCGGTGCATTAAGGACATAATTCTTTACAGCGACAATGAGGATAAACCTCAGATCACGGATCCAATCCGCATCATTGCTACTAACATTTTTCAACACAATTTTCTCTAGGAACATATCAAAATAAACATATGAAAGCAACAACGCAAGCTATTGATCTTACAACATAATTTGCAAAATACTACCAGACTAAGTTCATGATAAATTTAAGTTCAATTAATCATATTACTTAAGAACTCCCACTTAGACAGACATCTCTCTAGTCATCTAAGTGATCACGTGATCCAAATCAACTAAACCATAACCGATCATCACGTGAGATGGAGTAGTTTTCAATGGTGAACATCTTATGTTGATCATATCTACTATATGATTCACGCTCGACCTTTCGGTCTCCGTGTTCCGAGGCCATATCTGCATATGCTAGGCTCGTCAAGTATAACTCGAGTATTCTGCGTGTGCAAAACTGGCTTGCACCCGTTGTAGATGGACGAGAGCTTATCACACCCGATCATCACGTGGTGTCAGGCACGACGAACTTTGGCAACGGTGCATACTCGGGAGAACACTACTTGATAATTTTAGTGAGAGATCATCTTAAAATGCTACCGTCAATCAAAGCAAGATAAGATGCATAAAGGATAAACATCACATGCAATCAATATAAGTGATATGATATGGCCATCATCATCTTGTGCTTGTGATCTCCATCTCGAAGCACCGTTGTGATCACCATCGTCACCGGCGCGACACCTTGATCTCCATCTTAGCATCATTGTCGTTTCGCCATCTATTGCTTCTCGACTATCGCTACCGCTTAGTGATAAAGTAAAGCAATTACAGTATGCGTTGCATTTCATACAATAAGCGACAACCATATGGCTCCAGCCGATTGTCGATAACCGGTTACAAAACATGATCATCTCATACAATAAAATATAGCATCACGTCTTGACCATATCACATCACAACATGCCTGCAAAAACAAGTTAGGCGTCCTCTACTTTGTTGTTGCAAGTTTTACGTGGCTGCTACGGGCTGAGCAAGAACCGTTCTTACCACGCATCAAAACCACAACGATAGTTTGTCAAGTTGGTGCTGTTTTAACCTTCGCAAGGACGGGCGTAGCCACACTCAGTTCAACTAAAGTGAGAGAGCAGACACCGCCGGTCACCTTTAAGCAACGAGTGCTCGCAGCGGTGAAACCAGTCTCGCGTAAGCGTCACGCGTAATGTCGGTCCGGGCCGCTTCATCTCACAATGCCGCTGAACCAAAGTATGACATCTTTGGTAAGCAAGATGACTTATATCGCCCACAACTCACTTGTGTTCTACTCGTGCATATAACATCAAACCATAAAAACCTGGCTCTGATACCACTGTTGGGGAACGTAGTAATTTCAAAAATTTCCTACGCACACGCAAGATCATGGTGATGTATAGCAACGAGAGGGGAGAGTGTTGTCTACGTACCCTCGTAGACTGAAGCGGAAGCGTTCACAACGTAGAGGAAGTAGTCGTACGTTCTCCTCGCGATCCGACCGATCCTAGCGCCGTTACTCCGGCGCCTCCGAGTTCTTGACACGCGTACAGCTCGATGACGCTCCTCGGGCTCCGATCCAGCAGAGCTTCGGGAGGAGAGTTCGTCGACGACAGCGTCTTGATGATCTTGATGTTCTATCGACGCAGGCTTCGCCTAAGCACCGCCACGATATGACCGAGGTGGATTATGGTGGAGGGGGGCACCGCACACGGCTAAGGAACGATCTCAAGGATCAACTTGTGTGTTCTAGGGTGCCCCCCTGCCCCCGTATATAAAGGAGCAAGGGGGAGGGGGCCGGCCGGCCAAGAGGAGGCGCGCCAGGGAGTCCTACTCCCTCCGGGAGTAGGATTCCTCCCCCCCCCCCAATCCTAGTTGGACTAGGACTTGTCAAGGGGAAAGAGGGGGAAGAGGGAGAGAGGGGGCCGGCCACCTCTCCTAGTCCTATTAGGACTAGGGGAGAGGGGAGGCGCGCGGCCAGCCCTAGGGCAGCCCCTTTCTCCTTTTTCCCTAAGGCCCACTATGGCCCATTAAGTTCCCGGGGGGTTCCGGTAACCTCCCGGTACTCCGATAAATTCCCGATTTCACTCGGAACTTTTCCGATGTCCAAATGTAGGCTTCCAATATATCAATCTTTACGTCTCGACCATTTCGAGACTCCTCGTCATGTCCGTGATCACATCCGGGACTCCGAACTCCTTCGGTACATCAAAATACACAAACTCATAATATAACCGTCATCGAAACCTTAAGCGTGCGGACCCTACGGTTCGAGAACAATGTAGACATGACCGAGATCGTCTCGGTCAATAACCAATAGCGGGACCTGGATGCCCATATTGGCTCCTACATATTCTACGAAGATCTTTATCGGTCGGACCGCATAACAACATCGTTGTTCCTTTGTCATCGGTATGTTACTTGCGAGATTCGATCGTCGGTATCCAATACCTAGTTCAATCTCGTTACGGCAAGTCTCTTTACTCGTTTAGTAATACATCATCTCACAGCTAACTCATTAGTTGTAATGCTTGCAAGGCTTAAGTGATGTGTATTACCGAGAGGGCCCAGAGATACCTCTCGACAATCGGAGTGACAAGTACCTAATCTCAAATACGCCAACCCAACATCTGCCTTTGGAGACACTGTAGTACTCCTTTATAATCACCCGATTACGTTGTGACGTTTGGTAGCACCAAAGTGTTCCTCCGTAAACGGAGTTGCATAATCTCATAGTTATAGGAACATGTATAAGTCATGGATAAAAGCAGTAGCAACATACTAAACGATCGTGTGCTAAGCTAATGGAATGGGTCATGTCAATCAGATCATTCAACTAATGATGTGACCTTATTAATCAAATAACAACCCTTTGTTCATGGTTAGGAAACATAACCATCTTTGATCAACAAGCTAGTCTAGTAGAGGCATACTAGTGACACTCTGTTTGTCTATGCATTCACACATGTATTATGTTTCCGATTAATACAATTCTAGCATGAATGATAAACATTTATCATGATATGAGGAAATATATAATAACTTTATTATTGCCTCTAGGGCATATTTCCTTCAGTCTCCCACTTGCACTAGAGTCAATAATCTAGATCACATCACCATGTGATTAACATCGATAGTTCACATCATCATGTGATTAACACCCATAGTTCACATCGCCATGTGACCAACACCCAAAGGGTTTACTAGATTGATAATCTAGTTCACATCGCTATGTGATTAACACCCAAAGAGTACTAAGGTGTGATCATGTTTTGCTTGTGAGAGAGTCTTAGTCAACGGGTATTTCACATTCAGATCCGTTATGTATTTTGCAATTTTTCTATGTCTACAATGCTCGCGAAGCTACTCTAGCTAATTGCTCCCACTTTCAATATGTATCTAGATCGAGACTTAGAGTCATCGGATCGGTGTCAAAACTTGCATCGACGTAACCCTTTACGATTTAACCTTTTGTCACTTCCATAAGCGAGAAACATATCCTTATTCCACTAAGGATAATTTTGACCGCTGTCCGATGATCTACTCCTAGATCACTATTGTACTCCCTTGCCAAACTTCGGTGCAGGGTATACAATAGATCTGGTACACATCATGGCATACTTTATAGAACCTATGGCCAAGGCATAGGAATGACTTTCATTCTCTTTCTATCTTCTCGCCGTGGTCGGGTTTTGAGTCTTACTAAATATCACACCTTGTAACACAGGCAAGAACTCTTTCTTTGACTGTTCCATTTTGAACTACTTCAAAATCTTGTCAAGGTATGTACTCATTGAAAAACTTATCAAGCATCTTGATCTATCTCTATAGATCTTGATGCTCGATATGTAAGCAGCTTCACCGAGGTCTTTCTTTGAAAAACTTCTTTCAAACACTCCTTTATGCTTTGCGAATAATTCTACATTATTTCCGATCTACAATATGTCATTCACATATACTTATCGAAATGTTGTAGTGCTCCCACTCACTTTCTAGTAAATACAGGCTTCACTGCAAGTCTGTATAAACTATATGTTTTGATCAACTTATCAAAGCGTATATTCCAACTCCGAGATGCTTGCACAGTCCATAGATGGATCGTTGGAGCTTGCACACTTTGTTAGCTCCCTTTGGATCGAAAAAACCTTCTGGTTGCATCATATACAACTCTTCCTCCAGAAACCCATTCAGGAATGCAGTTTTTACATCCATTTGCCAGATTTCAAAAAATGCGGCAATTGCTAACATGATTCAGACAAACTTTTAAGCATCGATACGAGTGAGAAAATCTCATTGTATTCAACATCTTGAACTTTGTCAAAACCCTTTTTCGACAAGTCTAGCTTTGTAGATAGTAACACTACTATCAACGTCCGTCTTCCTCTTGAAGATCCATTTATTTTCTATTGCTTGCCGACCCTCGGGCAAGTCAACCAAAGTCCACACTTTGTTTTCATACATGGATCACATCTCAGATTTCATGGCTTCTAGCCATTTAGCGGAATCTGGGCTCACCATCGCTTCTTCATAGTTCGTAGGTTCGTCATGATCTAGTAGCATGACTTCCAGAACAGGATTGCCGTACCACTCTGGTGCGGATCTCACTCTGGAATACCTACGATATTTGGTAATGACTTGATCTGAAGTTACATGATCATCATCATTAGCTTCCTCACTAATTGGTGTAGGAATCACTGGAACTGATTTCCGTGATGAAATACTTTCCAATTTGGGAGAAGGTACAAATTACCTTATCAAGCTCCACTTTCCTCCCACTCACTTCTTTCGAGAGAAACTCCTTCTCTAGAAAGGATCCATTTATAAGCAACGAATGTTTTGCCTTTGGATCTGTGATAGAAGGTATACCCAACAATTTCCTTTGGGTATTCTATGAAGACGCACTTCTCCGATTTGGCTTTGAGCTTATCAGGATGAAACTTTTTTCACATAAGCATCGCAGCCCTAAACTTTAAGAAATGACAACTTTGGTTTCTTGCTAAACCACAGTTCATATAGTGTCGTCTCAACGGATTTAGATGGTGCCCTATTTAACGTGAATGCAGCTGTCTCTAATGCATGATCCCAAAACGATATTGGTAAATCGGTAAGAAACATCATAGATTGTACTATATCCAATAAAGTACGGTTATGACGTTCGGACACACCATTATGATGTGGTGTTCCAGGTGGCATGAATTTGTGAAACTATTCCACATTGTTTTAATTGAAGACCAAACTCGTAACTCAAATATTTGTCTCCGCGATCAGATCGTAGAAACCTTTGTTACGATGATTTTTCCACTTCACTCTGAAATTCTTTGAACCTTTCAACTATTTCAGACTTATGTTTCATCAAGTAGATATACCCATATCTGCTCAAATCATCTGTGAAGGTCGAAAATAACGATACCGCCATGAGCCTTAACACTCATTGGATCGCATACATCGGTATGTATTATTTCCAATAAGTCAGTTGCTCGCTCCACTGTTCCGGAGAACGGAGTCTTAGTCATCTTGCCCATGAGGCATGGTTTGCAAGCATCAAGTGATTCATAATCAAGTGATTCCAAAATCCCATCAGCATGGAGTTTCTTTATGCGCTTTACACCATTATGACCTAAACGGCAGTGCCACAAATAAGTTGCACTATCATTATTAACTTTGCATCTTTTGGTTTCAATATTATGAATATGTGTATCACTACGATCGAGATCCAATGAACCATTTTCATTGGGTGTGTAACCATATAAGGTTTTATTCATGTAAACAGAACAACAATTTATTCTCTTACTTAAATGAATAACCGTATTGCAATAAACATGATCAAATCATATTCATGCTCAACGCAAACACCAAATAACGTTTATTTAGGTTCAACACTAATCCCGAAGTATAGGGAGTGTGCGATGATGATCATATCAATCTTGAAACTACTTTCAACACACATCGTCACTTCACCCTTAACTAGTTTCTGTTTATTCTGCAACTCCCGTTTCGAGTTACTACTCTTAGCAACTGAACCAGTACCAAATACCGAGGGGTTGCTATAAACACTAGTAAAGTACACATCAATAACATGTATATCAAATATACTTATGTTCACTTTGCCATCCTTCTTATCCGCCAATCACTTGGGGTAGTTCCGCTTCCAGTGACCAATCCCTTTGCAGTAAAAGCACTTAGTCTCAGGCTTAGGACCAGACTTGGGCTTCTTCACTTGAGCAGCAACTTGCTTGCCGTTCTTCTTGAAGTTCCCCTTCTTCCCTTTGCCCTTTTCTTGAAACTAGTGGTCTTGTCTACCATCAACACTTGATGTTTTTCTTGATTTCTACCTTCGTCGATTTCAACATCACGAAGAGCTCGGGAATCGTTCTCGTCATCCCTTGCATACTATAGGTCATCACGAAGAGCCAAACGTTCATAACGTCTGCATCTGCTCCTGCAATAGGTCTGTCACCTAGCGGTGCATTAAGGACATAATTCTTCTGCGCAGCAATGAGGATAAACCTCAGATCACGGATCCAATCCGCATCATTGCTACTAACATTTTTCAACACAATTTTCTCTAGGAACATATCAAAATAAACATATGAAAGCAACAACGCAAGCTATTGATCTTACAACATAATTTGCAAAATACTACCAGGACTCCGGAATGGTCCGGAGATAAAGTTTGATATATGGGATAATAGTGTTTGATCTCCGGAAGGGTTCCGAATTCACGGAAGGGTTTCGGATGTTTCGAAATGTTTGGGTGCGAGAACACGTTATTTGGGCCAAAGGGAAAGCCCACAAGGTTTTGGAAAGCGCAAAGGAAGTTTTATGAGTCTGGGGCAGACGCCTGAGGTCCCTGGCGTCAGGTCGAGACGCCGGAACCTGGCGTCTGGCCCTGTAGTCCGAGAAGGACTCTTGCCTTTCGGGTGAAACTGACTTTGTGGAGGCTTTTACTCCAAGTTTTGACCCCAAGGCTCAACATATAAATAGAGGGGCAGGGCTAGCACCAAAGACACATCAAGAAACACCAGGCCGTGTGCCGGCAACCCCGTCCCCTCTAGTTTATCCTCCGTCATAGTTTTCGTAGCGCTTAGGCGAAGCCCTGCGGAGATTGTTCTTCACCAACACCATCACCACGCCGTCGTGCTGCCGGAACTCATCTACTACTTCGCCCGTCTTGCTGGATCGAGAAGGCGAGGACGTCATCGAGCTGAACGTGTGTAGAACTCGGAGGTGCCGTGCGTTCGGTACTTGGATCGGTCGGATCGTGAAGACGTACGACTACATCAACCGCGTTGATAAACGCTTCCGCTTAGCGATCTTCAAGGGTATGAAGATACACTCCCCCTCTCGTTACTATACCATCCCCATGATCTTGCGTGTGCGTAGGAATTTTTTTGAAATTACTACGTTCCCCAACAGTGGCATCCGAGCCTAGGTTTTATGCGTTGATGTTATATGCACGAGTAGAACACAAGTGAGTTGTGGGCGATACAAGTCATACTGCTTACCAGCATGTCATACTTTGGTTCGGCGGTATTGTGAGATGAAGCGGCCCGGACCGACATTACGCGTACGCTTACGCGAGACTGGTTTCACCGTTACGAACACTCGTGCTTAAAGGTGGCTGGCGGGTGTCTGTCTCTCTCACTTTAGCTGAATCGAGTGTGGCTACACCCGGTCCTTGCGAAGGTTAAAACAGCACCAACTTGACAAACTATCGTTGTGGTTTTTGATGCGTAGGTAAGAATGGTTCTTGCTAAGCCCGTAGCAGCCACGTAAAATTTGCAACAACAAAGTAGAGGACGTCTAACTTGTTTTTGCAGGGCATGTTGTGATGTGATATGGTCAAGACGTGATGCTATTTTTTATTGTATGAGATGATCATGTTTTGTAACCGAAGTTATCGGCAACTGGCAGGAGCCATATGGTTATCGCTTTATTGTATGAAATGCAATGCCCCTGTAATTGCTTTACTTTATCACTAAGCGGTAGCGATAGTCGAGAAGCAATAGGCGGCGAACGACAATGATGCTACGATGGAGATCAAGGTGTCGCGCCGGTGGCGATGGTGATCACGACGGTGCTTGAAGATGGAGATCACAAGCACAAGATGATGATGGCCATATCATATCACTTATATTGATTGCATGTGATGTTTATCCTTTATGCATCTTATCTTGCTTTGATTGACGGTAGCATTTTAAGATGATCTCTCACTTAATAATCAAGAAGTGTTCTCCCTGAGTATGCACCGTTGCGAAAGTTCTTCGTGCTGAGACACCACGTGATGATCGGGTGTGATAGGCTCTACGTTCAAATACAAAGGGTGCAAAACAGTTGCACACGCGGAATACTCAGGTCATACTTGACGAGCCTAGCATATACAGATATGGCCTCGGAACACGGAGACTGAAAGGTCGTGTGTGAATCATATAGTAGATATGATCAACATAGTGATGTTCACCAATGAAACTACTCCATCTCACGTGATGATCGGACATGGTTTAGTTGATTTGGATCACGTGATCACTTAGTGACTAGAGAGATGTCTGTCTAAGTGGGAGTTCTTAAGTAATATGATTAATTGAACTTAAATTTATCATGAACTTAGTACCTGATAGTATTTTTGCTTGTCTATGTTTGTTTGTAGATAGATGGCTCGTGCTGTTGTTCCGTTGAATTTTAATGTGTTCCTTGAGAAAGCAAAGTTGAAAGATGATGGTAGCAATTACACGGATCGGGTCCAGAACTCGAGGATTATCCTCATTGCTGCCTGAAAAGTTACGCCTGGAAGCACCACTGGGTGCCGTGCCTGCTGCTTGATGCAACCGACGATGTTAAGAACGTCTGGCGAGCAAAGCCGATGACTACTCGATAGTTCGATGTGCCATGCTTTACGGCTTAGAACCGGGTCTTCAACGACGTTTTGAGCGTCATGGAACATATGAGATGTTCCAGAGTTGAAGTTAATATTTCAAGCAAATGCCCGGATTGAGAGATATGAAGTCTCCAATATGTTCTACAAGCGCAAGATGGAGGAGAATAGTTACGTTAGTGAACACATACTCAAAATGTCGGGTATAATAATCACTTGATTCAACTAGGAGTTAATCTTCACGATGATAGTGTCATTGATGAATTCTCCAATCACGCCACCAAGCTACAAGAGCTTCGTGATGAACTATAATATGCAAGGCATGAACAAGACTATTCGAGCTCTTCGCAATGCTAAAACCTGCGGAGGTAGAAATCAAGAAGGAGCATCAAGTGTTGATGGTTAACAAGACCGCCAGATTTCAAGAAAAAGGGCAAAGGGAAGAAGAAGGGAACTTCAAAAGAACGGCAAGCAAGTTGCTGCTCAAGAGAAGAAACCCAAGTCCGGACCTAAGCCTGAAATCGAGTGCTTCTATCGCAAGCGATCGACCTCGAAGCGGAACTGCCCCAAGTATTTGGCGGATAGGAAGGATGGCAAAGTGAACAAAGGTATATGTGATATACATGTTATTGATGTGTACCTTACTAATGCTCGCAGAGCACTGGTATTTGATCTGGTTACATTGCTAATATTTGCAACTCAAACAGGACTACGGATTGCGAAGATTGGCTAAGGACGAGGTGACGATGCGCGTGGGAAATGGTTCCAAAGTCGATGTGATCGCGATCGGCACGCTACCTCTACATCTACCATCGGGATTAGTTTTAGACCTAAATAATTGTTATTTGGTGCGGCGTTGAGCATGAACATTATATCTGGATCTTGTTTGATGCGAGACGGTTATTCATTTAAATCAGAGAATAATGGTTGTTCTATTTATATGAGTAATATCTTTTATGGTCATGCACCCTTGAAGAGTGGTCTATTTTTATTGAATCTCGATAGTAGTGATACACATATTCATAGTGTTGAAACCAAAAGATGCAGAGTTGATAATGATAGTGCTACTTATTTGTGGCACTGCCGTTTAGGTCATATCGGTGTAAAGCGCATGAAGAAACCCCATACTGATGGGCTTTTGGAATCACTTGATTATGAATCACTTGGTACTTGCGAACCGTGCCTTATGGGCAAGATGACTAAAATCCTGTTCTCCGGAACTATGGAGCGAGCAACTGATTTTTTGGAAATCATACATACTGATGTTTGTGGTCCAATGAATGCTGAGGCTCACGGCGGGTATCGTTATTTTCTCACCTTCACAGATGATTTGAGCAGATATGGGTATATCTACTTAACGAAACACAAGTCTGAAACATTTGAAAAGTTCAAAGAATTTCAGAGTGAAGTAGAAAATCATCGTAACAAGAAAATAAAGTTTCTACGATCTGATCATGGAGGAGAATATTTGAGTTATGAGTTTGGTCTTCACTTGAAACAATGCGGAATAGTTTTGCAACTCACGCCACCCAGAACACCACAACGAAATGGTGTGTCCGAACGTCGTAATCGTACTTTACTAGATATGGTGCGGTCTATGATGTCTCTTACTGATTTACCGCTATCGTTTTGGGGTTATGCTTTAGAGACGGCTGCATTCACGTTAAATAGGGCACCATCAAAATCCGTTAAGATGACACCTTATGAACTGTGGTTTGGCAAGAAACCAAAGTTGTCGTTTCTTAAAGTTTGGGGCTGCCATGCTTATGTGAAGAAACTTCAACCAGATAAGCTCGAACCCAAATCGGAGAAATGTGTCTTCATAGGATACGCAAAGGAAACTATTGGGTACACCTTCTATCACAGATCTGAGGGCAAGATTTTCGTTGCTAAAATCGGATCCTTTCTAGAGAAGGAGTTTTTCTCGAAAGAAGTGAGGGAGGAAAGTAGAACCTGATGAGATAACTGTATCTACTCCCTTATTGGAAAGTAGTTCATCACAAGAACTGGTTCCTGTGACAACTACACCAATTAGTGAGGAAGCTAATGATATTGATCATGAAACTTCAGATCAAGTTTCTCTTGAACCTCGAGGTCTACGAGTAAGATCCGCACTGAGTGGTGCGGCAATCCTATTCGAAGTCATGTTACTTGACCATGATGAACCTACGAACTATGGGGAAGCGATGATGAGCCCAGATTCCGCAAAATGGCTAGAGGCCATGAAATCTGAGATGGGATCCACGTATGAAAACAAAGTATGGACTTTGGTTGACTTGCTCGATGATCGGCAAGCCATTGAGAATAAATGGATCTTTAAGAAGAAGACTGACGCTGATGGTAATGTAACTATCTATAAAGCTCGACTTGTTGCGAAAGGTTTTCGACAAGTTCAAGGGGTTGACTATGATGAGACTTTCTCACCCGTAGCGATGCTTAAGTCTGTCGAATCATGTTAGCTATTGCTGCATTTCATGATTATGAAATTTGGCAAATGGATGTCAAAACTGCATTCTTGAATGGATTTCTAGAAGAAGAGTTGTATATGATGCAGCCAGAAGGTTTTGTTGATCCAAAAGGTGCTAACAAAGTGTGCAAGCTCCAGCGATCCATTTATGGACTGGTGCAAGCATCTCGGAGTTGGAATAAACGTTTTGATAGTGTGATCAAAGCATATGGTTTTATACGGACTTTTGGAGAAGCCTGTATTTACAAGAAAGTGAGTGGGAGCTCTGTAGCATTTCTAATTTTATATGTAGATGACATATTATTAATTGGAAATGATATAGAATTTCTGGATAGCATAAAGGGATACTTGAATAAAAGTTTTCAATGAAAGACCTCGGTGAAGCTGCTTACATATTGGGCATCAAGATCTATAGAGATAGATCAAGACGCTTAATAGGACTTTCACAAAGCACATACCTTGACAAAATTTTGAAAAAGTTCAAAATGGATCAGGCAAAGAAAGGGTTCTTGCCCGTGCTACAAGGTGTGAAGTTGAGTCAAACTCAATGCCCGACCACAGCAGAAGATAGAGAGAAAATGAAAGATGTTCCCTATGCTTCAGCCATAGGCTCTATCATGTATGCAATACTGTGTACCAGACCTGACGTATGCTTAGCAATAAGCTTAGCAGGAAGGTACCAAAGTAATCCAGAGTGGATCACGGACAGCGGTCAAGAACATCTGAAATACATGAAAAGGACTAAGGATATGTTTCTCGATATGGAGGTGACAAAGAGCTAGTCGTAAATGGTTACGTCGATGCAAGCTTTGACACCGATCCGGACGATTCTAAATCGCAAACCGGATCGTGTTTTTATTAAACGGTGGAGCTGTAAGTTGGTGCAGTTCTAAACAAAGCGTCGTGGCGGGATCTACATGTGAAGCGGAGTACATAGCTGCTTCAAGCAGCAAATGAAGGAGTCGGATGAAGGAGTTCATTTCGATCTAGGTGTCATACCTAGTGCATCGGGACCAATGAAGATCTTCGTGACAATAATTGGTGCAATTGCCTTGGCAAAGGAATCCAGATTTCACAAGAGGACCAAGCACATCAAGAGACACTTCAATTCCATTCGGGACCAAGTCAAAGTGGGAGACATAGAGATTTGCAAGATACATACGGTTCGAATGTTGCGACACATTGACTAAGCCTCTCTCACGAGCAAAACATGATCAGCACCAAGACTCCATGGGTGTTAGAATCATTACTATGTAATCTAGATTATTGACTCTAGTGCAAGTGGGAGACTGAAGGAAATATGCCCTAGAGGCAATAATAAAGTTATTATTTATTTCCTAATATCATGATAAATGTTTATTATTCATGCTATAACTGTATTAACCGGAAACATGATACATGTGTGAATACATAGACAAACATATAGTCACTAGTATGCCTCTACTTGACTAGCTCATTAATCAAAGATGGTTATGTTTCCTAACCATAGACATGTGTTGTCATTTGATTAGTGGGATCACATCATTAGAAGAATGATGTGACTGACATGACCCATTCCGTTAGCCTAGCACTTGATCATTTAATATACTGATATTGCTTTCTTCATGACTTATACATGTTCCTGTAACTATGAGAATTATGCAACTCCCGTTTACCGGAGGAACACTTTGGGTACTACCAAATGTCACAACGTAACTGGGTGATTATAAAGGAGTACTACATGTGTCTCCGAAGGTACATGTTGAGTTGGCGTATTTCGAGATTAGGTTTTGTGTCACATCCCTAGTTCTGACAATGCCTAGGGCATGCATTAGAGTGATGCATCATGTTTAAATTCTTTTGAAACTTGAAATAGGGATGTTCAAACCCTAGCACCAAATGAATTCAACTAAGTTCAACTAAAATATTTTCAATGAGTCCAAATGGCTTTCAAAAATGTTCATCATTTCTGGAAAATGCTAGAACCATAACCAGAGGTGTTGCACATTTTTCATGACATATTTGGTCACTGAATAAAATCCTATAGTATTTGCATTTGGGCATTTAAATGCTACTAAATATTTTAAATGCTCAAATAATCATAAACTAAAATGTTTACTGTTATATATATTCTAAACAGTAGCCATGATTAGTTTCATGATTTTTGGATCTGTTTAGGTATTTTAAATAAAGCCGAACAGATACAGAAATATAGAAAACAGAATTAAATAGAAATAAGAGAGAAAGAGAAGGCCACCAGGCCACCTACCTAACCTACCTGGTGGCCTAGCTGCGGCAAGACTTTGTTGGCCCAGCCAGTGCCGCCCCCACCGTCTTCAACCTCCTCGCTAGTAGGCGGGAGGGCGTGTCGCCCGCCGCGTGGCGCTTGCGCCACCTCCTGCTTCCCGGCCCTCCTAGCGACGCCACGAAGACGCCCCGTGTCCTCTCGCTCCTCTCCCTCACTCGCCGCACCGTTCCCTCTCTCCCTGCCCCGCCTCTCTCCCTCTCTCTCCCGAACCCGAGCGCAGCCGTCGCCACAACCATTGCCCCGCCTCGTCGTTGCGCCCAGAGGCTCCGCCTCGACCCCCTCGTCCTCTCCGCCGAGCCACAAAACGCCGGACGCCTCTGGAGCCGCCTTCGCCTCGTCTTCCTCCTCGGGCACCCGAGATCGCCGTCGTTGTTTCGTCGTCACCAAGCCATCCCCGAGCCCACTAGCCTGCTCTGCGAGTTCACCGTGAGCACCGGAATCTTTCCCCTCTCTCCCCTGCCTCGTTTGCATCGCGTAGCTATCGAATCCGTCGGAGCCGAGAGCTCTTCACCGCCGGCCATGTCGCCGTCGTGGCCACAGACGCGTAACCTCAAAAACGAGCGCGTTACCGTGCTCAGCACATCACCAGGAGGCCGTAGCACCCAGCCGTTCTCCCCGCCGCGCCCCACAGCGCCATTCCCAACGTCTCCCAAACTCCGGCCGCCGCCGAGGTCGATGCCGCGCTCGACTCCAGCCACCCCTGCCGCTAACTCCGGTCCAGTTGGATGTGGAAGAGCACTAGCAGCGCGTAGAGCCCCTCAGTCGCCGATTTGGTCGCCGGAGGAGCGTTTCCGACGCCCTCCGCGCTGGCGTCGCCGGCGACGAGCCGCGGGTCAACTCCGGCGAGTTTGACCCGGGTTTGACCGCACTTTGACCCCCTGGGTCTCTGACGTGTGGGCCCAGGCCCCTGTTTAATTACTGTTAGTTTGATTAGTGTTAATTAACTCAGTTAACCCACTGACTGGCTGACATGTGGGCCCAGCCCTGCTGACATTTTAGTTAGTGTTAGCTTAGGGCTAATTAACTCAGTCAATTAGCTGAGTCACTGACCCGTGGGTCCCCAGGTCAGGTTTGACCTGGAGGTGCCCAGTTGACCTGCTGACGTCATGATGATGTCAGGCTGACGCAGTAACTTATTTTCTAGATTTATTTCTATACAGGAAATTTCAGAAAATATCCTAAACTTCTAAAAATCATAGAAATTCAACCGTAACTCCAAATGAAATAAGTTATATATGAAAAATTATCAGAAAAATTCAAGGAATCCATCTGTACCATTTTCATGCATGTGTGAACAATGTTTGTCCTCTGTTTTGGACAAAACAAACAAAGGGCATTTAAATAATCATATATGGAGTTGGAATTTGAATCATGTATTCAAACCAACTTCATTTAAATCATAGCTAGGTGCATTAGCTCAAATCACAGCATATTGCCATGTCATGATCATACATCATATTGTAGCATTTGCATTGATTGTGTTCTTTCTCAGTTGTCGGTGTTTGTCCCCTCTCGATAGACGTGGTTCCGACGACGAGTTCGATGACACCGATGAAGAACTATAATATCTTCAGAAGTGCCAGGCAAGCAACCAACCATTTGATCATATCGATAAAATCCCATGCTCTTGCTCCTGCTCTCTTTTACTTCATTAAGACAACGCGATTCAAACTGCTGTGTGCTGCGGTAGTTGAACCCATTTCCTCTGCATGACCTGTCATTGCCACAGTAACTAGATGAAACCCACTAGCATGTGTAGGAGTTGATTGAGCCATATGATTGTGTTGTTCCTACCTTGCTATGCCTGCTATGCTTAGAGTCGTGTTAGGTCTGGTTCATCTGGGTGATGGCTAGAGTGAAATGATCAAGTCAGTATGAGAGTAAGGTGTTGAACACGATTTGGTAAAGGTATCGATGAGAGGCCATGTAGGAGTACATGGTGGGTTGTTTCATTGAGACCGTCCTTAAGCACTGAGATCTGTATGTGTGATTTAAGAATCAGCTACTACCATACATTGGGCCCTGAAATATGACCCCGCTCGACTTCTTATTCACCCTAGTCCTCTGTCCAGGAGTTGCAAGTAGTTTCTGGTGTTTGTAGCCTACTGGAGGCCGTGGACAGCGCTGACCGTAGGGGTGGGCTGTGATGCGGTAGGTACGTGGCCGGGTGTACCGGGTGCCCCCAAATAGGCGATAAACCTGGACTAGGGACTTGAGTGTTTAGGTAGGTCGTGGTCTACACCCACGTCGGCTTTCGCTTGAAGTCTGCCGAGCACATGTCGTGTGCAGACGCTAAGTGGTGGAAACATGTATGAAGAAGTACACCCCTGCAGGGTTAACATCATCTATTCGAATAGCCGTGTCCGCGGTAAAGGACTTCTGGGTTGCTTATAACGGTTCATAGACAAGTGAAAGTGGATACTCTAAAATACGCAAGATAAGTGTGAGTGCTATGGATGGCGTTCTCGTTGGGAGACGGGAGCGGATTCATAGTGGTGTATTGATATGGTGAATATGTGGACTCGTGTGCGCCACCTCAAAAGAGTTACTTGCAGTCGTAGTTTAGGATAGCCACCGAGTCAAAGCTGGCTTGCTGTAGCTAAACCCCACCATCCCCTTTGTTGATAATGATGCATATGTAGTTAGTTCTGATGTAAGTCTTGCTGGGTACATTTGTACTCACGTTTGCCTATTTTATGTTTTTGCAGAGAGACTTGGTCTCGCTAGTAGTTCCGCGTGGACTTGACGTTTAGCTTGTTACCTCAGCTACGATCTTGTGCCCTCGGCAGATCCGTAGATAGTCGGGCTTTTCACTTTTTTCATTTATAGATGTACGTACTCGGACATGATAGCTTCGCTTGTGTTTTGACTTGTATGCTCTGAATGTTGGGTCATGAGACCCTGTTTGTAATATCTCGCTCCTCGAGCCTAATGAATAAATACTTGAGTCGTAGAGTCATGTTGTGATGCCATGTTGTATTTGCACATATCGAGCATATTGTGTGTATGTTATTGAAATGCTTGGTATGTGTGGGATCGACTATCTAGTTGTTTATCTTTAGTAGCCTCTCTTACCGGAAATGTCTCCTAGTGTTTCCTTCGAGCCATGGTAGCTTGCTACTTTGCTCCGCAACGCTTAGGCTGGTCGGCATGTGTCCTTCTTCGTTCTCGTGGTTCGTCCCTTCGGGAAATGTCACGCTGAGTACCGGAGTCCTGTTAGCCCGCCTGCCCGGTTTACGAGTCTGCTAGCCAGTGCTACAGCCGGAACTTACTCGTGATGACCGACACGTTCGATCTTTGGGTCATGGATGCTGTCCTGTAAGTTTGTGCCACTTTGGGTTTACGACTAGCCATGTCAGCCGGGCTCCTTATCATATGGATGCTAGCGACACTATCATATACGTGTGCCAAAAGGCATAAACGGTCCGGGCAAAGGTAAGGCGACACCGTGGGAATACCGTGCGTGAGGCCGCAAAGTGATATGAGGTGTTACATGCTAGATCGATGTGGCATTGAGTCGGGTCCCGACAGCTTTGGTATCGAGCTCGTTGCTCAGAGGATTTCAAGCCAAACCGGTGAAGTTGTGTCTAGAAATGCTTTAGTTATATGTAGGGGAATTGATTGTGGGATGGAACGTAAGGCTCTTTTTACTCCTTATACCTCATGGCCTTCTGATCTGAGTCATCCTCTGCTCTTCTACGGGGATTAAGAACTAGGCCTTCTCATCTATCTATCAGGATGACGTGTTACTAATCCATAGACTTATAGGATTGATAGTTTCAAATCTCAATTCAGTTTCTACTACTTTTAGTATGTTCTCAGTTGAACTAGAACCTTGATATGATGTTGTTAAGTGTCTATGCAAATTCTTGTGAATGTCTCAAATCCTTTCTGAGCATTTACAGCCGTTATGCTGTCCGAGTCATCCCAGGTTTCTAAACAATCTGATGCACTTGCAAATCTTTCCCTCTGGTCTTGATGTTCCTTTGGGCCAGGTTAATCACACTAATTGCTGAGTTGAGGTACTCTGTTGCCTTGACATATATGTTGGAGCTATTATTATGACCCTATGTGTTTTAGGGGATCATCTAGTAATCTAGCCATGATTTGTGTCCCAGTGTGATAATTCTGGCCTTTATTCCCGAAAGCATCCCGTGATGCAATTTAGTTAGTAGGTATTCTACTCCTGGGTTTTGAACCCGAGACTCACCCTACTTACTTCATGTTAATAGTGTTTGCTAGTTCCTTTAGGTTATTAGTAACCTTTGCATTAGTCCTCGAGGTCCGTGGTATTTCCTTCTTCCAAATACTATGAACCACTTGTGGCAGAAGTTTGTTGAACCAAAAGATCACAACAAGAGTGCTCTCGAAGAGTTCTCCATTTCATAATTGTGACCCTGCCAGTTCTACTTTTCCGCATGGGTTATCCGGAAGAAATGTTGAGCTTCACTCGACATACTAATCTATGCATCCACAACTCAGAAAATTATATGTTCCTTTGAGTTGTCCCTCTTAGTTATATTCTGACCCCCGTCTATCAATTGATAGTCAAGAGTATGCGTGCATTCGTTTATCGATGCCTATCACTCTTGTGGTCCGCCAGGCCATTCTAATCAGAATGACTAGGAGAAACAAACTCCAGTACCTTGTCCATTTCTAGGATTGGGTCAAAGCAGTTGTACTCCGCAGATCAAATTGCTAATCAAGCTTTTGATCCCTTCTACCCTGAAGTATTACCCTCTTCACGTCAGGATCGTCATGAGAATTGCACTATCTCTTATGAATTCTTGACGCAATAATACTTCTTGCCATCATTGTTCATTCCTCGGTTTCCGTGTTATTGTAACCGGAATGCCGACAAGTGAATCGTGGTGTGTGAAATCAATACTCCTAGCAACTATGTTGCTTGGTAGTTAATGGACAATAATCTTATCCTTACGTGTTGATTGTTGAATCATCACCCTAAGGTCCATCGTGCTACCTAGTCCATATTTCTGGTGCACACTTCGATCAATGAGTTAGGATTGTGTCAATCCCTTGCTCTTTTGATCATATCGTCTTGCCCTGAAAAGCAAGATTGTTCTCGAGCTTAGTAACATATCGGTGGTTCCTGATTTTCCGAATATCTTCTCGGAAGTATCACCAGGTTGTCATCTGACCGCTATGTTGAGTTCGTGATCAAGACGGTTTCTTGTAAACCACCCCTTCTCCAAGAATCTGTGTGGGATACCCCTGAGCTAGTTGGTCAAGCTAAACAACAACTTGGAGAGTTGGAAGATAAAAGCTTGTCCGACTTAGCTCATCCCAAAGGGATATCTTTGTGTGTGTGTGTGTGTTGCAGAAAGATGATATCTTCATTGATTGATCCTCGTGATCAGTTGGTGGACCTATTGTCTTGCCAAAACTTTGATTTGAGTGTGGGCTATCATCAAATCAAATCAGAACCAACGATGTTCGTAATGCTGTCTTACTCGTGGATTTTCCTCGAGCATACACCATTATATCTTTTGGGGTCTGACCAATACTACCACCTTGTTCACATAGTTATGGAATTCCATCTCCATGGGAGTCTGGATGAATTGTTGTTGAGCCCATCGACAACATCTTTGTCTTCTCCATAATTTTGTTGAACATTAAGCTAGTGTTGGAAACTTTTTAAAAACATTTGTTCATGCTAGCTCATGAAGCATATGTTCGGATGTAAGAAGTCCTCTGATTCATGTGCATTTGATGCAAGTTGCCGCAGTGAATTTGAGAAAGTCAATGTTGCCTCCTCTAGAACCATCTCAAGTCAGTCATGCATGTGCGAAGTATGCTATGGTTTGATAGGCTCGCTACCTTCATTCTATCTGTGTCCCTAGCACACCAAGCCACTGATTGATTTGTTCAAGGAGAAGAAGCTCCTTCTTAAGAGTATACCCTATGCAAGGACTTCGATATCCTCGATGATGGTTCCCCACCGGAACTCGGTAGTGTTTTATTGTAAGACTACCATGGGATCATGTTTGTCTGGGACAACGTGTTCACATGCTTGTAGCAGAACCAGCTCATGTTTTGGAGCTTGCTACCGTAGTTCATTTCGAGAATCATAGCGTCATCTAAATCGATTTGTGTTGCAAACTTTCATTTTACTTTCTAGACTCGATGAGTCTGAATTATTCTGACACCAACCAGATCTGAATCTCAGGCAGATGTGAAGGTTGGGACATTTCCCAAGAACTATAATATTGGTCTCGCGATACCCGGTAAAATGGATGTCGTGGCCAACACACCCAGCCGGAAGACCTATTATTGTAGTATCTTGATTGAAGAAGTTGGCCACCTCTCCATAAGGACTTCGTAGGAATTATTCCCTACTTGTGTGCCTTATGATTTTTGTGTTTCTGAAGTCCGGCCTGCTACTTGATGTTCTAGATACTAAACCATATCAATGAATGGGTTATGCTAGCACATCAAGGAGAACATTAGAAGCGGAGTGCTAAATGTCTCTCGGTCGATCATCCAGATTTTGTTTCCTTGGCCTCGCTAAGGTGAAATCTGAGAAAGTGTCATCTTCCTTTGCATCTGCATTGTCCATCGCTAATCATCATGGTGGTATGTTGTGTTGCCAGGATCCTTGACACGGATGTTGGTAAAACCTTGATGAACAGGGAAATGCTCAAATTCTTGAGAGCACGCTCAAGCTCTAGGTTTTATTGTCGGCATTAATTACGTAGTGCTCTCAGTTTCCTCGGTTATGCTATAACCGTTTCAACAGTGGACTCACTCTCTACTGTAGAGTATCTCCCCAGTTACTAAAATCATCCCTTGTGTTGTTATCAACAAGGTAATCCACATCATCCATTCTAATCCGGTATGCCATTCCACCAGACTCCTCCAAATGATCGATTGTGAATTGCCTTAGGTTGGTATAAAGAGTCTCAATGATCCTGAATCAAAGGTAATTCTTTTTGCCACTTAAGAGGATATTTCTATGAGTCACCTTTCCGAAAGTGCATGGTTACGGTATCATGTCAATTCAACTGCTCGCTACGTTAACAACCGTTCACCACCCTCTTAGGTGTGGAATTGTTGTCTACCTAGTGAACCCTCGTCCTCTGTTCCACTCCATTCCTCTAGATGTGTGCTTTGTATCTCAGCTTGAGAGATGTTTTTATGACTCACCCCGTGAGCTGATCCTAAGTTGTTTGATCTTCGAGAAGATCGATCCTTCTAGAGTTTTTCCTTTCTACTCGTTGTCATGTTGGATGTAGCTCCCAGAGCAAGACTTCGAGAGAATGATGGTGATCGAATCAACGTTTATTTGAAGTGCAACCTGGATCGTGAAGATTGTGTTAGTTTGCGCTCCCCTTCCATCTTACCCTACGCTTGAATCTCGGGACGAGATTCTTGTTTAGTGGGGGTGAGCTGTCACATCCCTAGTTCTGACAATGCCTAGGGCATGCATTAGAGTGATGCATCATGTTTAAATTCTTTTGAAACTTGAAATAGGGATGTTCAAACCCTAGCACCAAATGAATTCAACTAAGTTCAACTAAAATATTTTCAATGAGTCCAAATGGCTTTCAAAAATGTTCATCATTTCTGGAAAATGCTAGAACCATAACCAGAGGTGTTGCACATTTTTCATGACATATTTGGTCACTGAATAAAATCCTATAGTATTTGCATTTGGGCATTTAAATGCTACTAAATATTTTAAATGCTCAAATAATCATAAACTAAAATGTTTACTGTTATATATATTCTAAACAGTAGCCATGATTAGTTTCATGATTTTTGGATATGTTTAGGTATTTTAAATAAAGCCGAACAGATACAGAAATATAGAAAAACAGAATTAAATAGAAATAAGAGAGAAAGAGAAGGCCACCAGGCCACCTACCTAACCTACCTGGTGGCCTAGCTGCGGCCCGGCACTGTTGGCCCAGCCCAGCAGTCACCCCCACCGTCTTCAACCTCCCGCTAGTAGGCAGGAGGGCGTGTGGTCGCCGCGCGTGGACACGCGCGCGCCACCTCCTGCTTCCCCGGCCCTCCTAGCGACGCCACGACGACGCCCCGTGTCCTCTCGCTCCTCTCCCTCACTCGCCGCACCGTTCCCTCTCTCCCTGCCCCGCCTCTCTCCCTCTCTCTCCCGAACCCGAGCGCAGCCGTCGCCACAACCATTGCCCCGCCTCGTCGTTGCGCCCAGAGGCTCCGCCTCGACCCCCTCGTCCTCTCCGCCGAGCCACAAAACGCCGGACGCCCTGCGGAGCCGCCTTCGCCCTCGTCTTCCTCCTCGGGCACCCGAGATCGCCGTCGTTGTTTCGTCGTCACCAAGCCATCCCCGAGCCCACTAGCCTGCTCTGCGAGTTCACCGTGAGCACCGGAATCTTTCCCCTCTCTCCCCTGCCTCGTTTGCATCGCGTAGCTATCGAATCCGTCGGAGCCGAGAGCTCTTCGCCGCCGGCCATGTCGCCGTCGTGGCCACAGACGCGTAACCTCAAAAACGAGCGCGTTACCGTGCTCAGCACATCACCAGGAGGCCGTAGCACCCAGCCGTTCTCCCCGCCGCGCCCCACAGCGCCATTCCCAACGTCGCCCGAACTCCGGCCGCCGCCGAGGTCGATGCCGCGCTAGACTCCGGCCACCCCTGCCGCTAACTCCGGTCCAGTTGGATGCGGAAGAGCACTAGCAGCGCGTAGAGCCCCTCAGTCGCCGATTTGGTCGCCGGAGGAGCGTTTCCGACGCCCTCCGCCGTCGCTGGCGTCGCCGGCGACGAGCCGCGGGTCAACTCCGGCGAGTTTGACCCGGGTTTGACCGCACTTTGACCCCCTGGGTCTCTGACGTGTGGGCCCAGGCCCCTGTTTAATTACTGTTAGTTTGATTAGTGTTAATTAACTCAGTTAACCCACTGACTGGCTGACATGTGGGCCCAGCCCTGCTGAATTTTAGTTAGTGTTAGCTTAGGGCTAATTAACTCAGTCAATTAGTTGAGTCACTGACCCGTGGGTCCCCAGGTCAGGTTTGACCTGGAGGCGCCCAGTTGACCTGCTGACGTCATGATGATGTCAGGCTGACGCAGTAACTTATTTTCTAGATTTATTTTTATACAGGAAATTTCAGAAAATATCCTAAACTTCTAAAAATCATAGAAATTCAACCGTAACTCCAAATGAAATAAGTTATATATGAAAAATTATCAGAAAAATTCAAGGAATCCATCTGTACCATTTTCATGCATGTGTGAACAATGTTTGTCCTCTGTTTTGGACAAAACAAACAAAGGGCATTTAAATAATCATATATGGAGTTGGAATTTGAATCATGTATTCAAACCAACTTCATTTAAATCATAGCTAGGTGCATTAGCTCAAATCACAGCATATTGCCATGTCATGATCATACATCATATTGTAGCATTTGCATTGATTGTGTTCTTTCTCGATTGTCGGTGTTTGTCCCTCTCGATAGGCGTGGTTCCGACGGCGAGTTCGATGACACCGATGAAGAACTATAATATCTTCAGAAGTGCCAGGCAAGCAACCAACCATTTGATCATATTGATAAAATCCCATGCTCTTGCTCCTGCTCTCTTTTCTTGCATTAAGACAACGCGATTCAAAGCTGCTTGTGTCTGCGGTAGTTGAACCCATTTCCTCTACATGACCTGTCATTGCCATAGTAACTAGATGAAACCCACTAGCATGTGTAGGAGTTGATTGAGCCATATGATTGTGTTGTTCCTACCTTGCTATGCCTGCTATGCTTAGAGTCGTGTCAGGTCTGGTTCATCTGGGTGATGGCTAGAGTGAAATGATCAAGTCAGTATGAGAGTAAGGTGTTGAACACGATTTGGTAAAGGTATCGATGAGAGGCCATGTAGGAGTACATGGTGGGTTGTTTCATTGAGACCGTCCTTAAACACTGAGATCTGTATGTGTGATTTAAGAATCAGCTACTACCATACATTGGGCCCTGAAATATGACCCCGCTCGACTTCTTACTCACCCTAGTCCTCTGTCCAGGAGTTGCAAGTAGTTTCTGGTGTTTGTAGCCTCATGGAGGCCGTGGGCAGTCACGACCGTAGGGGTGGGCTGTGATGCGGTAGGTACATGGCCGGGTGTACCGGGTGCCCGTTTGGTATCTCGGGAACCCTGTTCACATCGTTTGGGGCTGTGAGCAAAACTTCGGCCGGAACTCCTCATAGATGGAACCCAAATAGGCGATAAACCTGGACTAGGGACTTGAGTGTTTAGGTAGGTCGTGGTCTACACCCACGTCGGCTTTAAGCTTGAAGTCTGCCGAGCACATGTCGTGTGCACGCTAAGTGGTGGAAACATGTATGAAGAAGTACACCCCGCAGGTTAACATCATCTATTGAATAGTCGTGTCCATGTAAAGGACTTACGGGTTGCTTATAACAGTTCATAGACAAGTGAAAGTGGATACTCTAAAATACGCAAGATAAGTGTGAGTGCTATGGATGGCGTTCTCGTAGGGAGACGGGAGCGGATTCATAGTGGTTTATTGATATGGTGAATATGTGGACTCGTGTGCGCCACCTCAAAAGAGTTACTTGCAGTCGTAGTTTAGGATAGCCACCGAGTCAAAGCTGGCTTGCTGCAGCTAAACCCCACCATCCCCTTTGTTGATAATGATGCATATGTAGTTAGTTACGATGTAAGTCTTCTTTGGGTACATTTGTACTCACGTTTGCCTATTTTATGTTTTTGCAGAGAGACTTGGTCTCGCTAGTAGTTCAGCGTGGACTTGACGTTTAGCTTGTTACCTCAGCTACGATCTTGTGCCCTCGGCAGATCGGTAGATAGTCGGGCTTTTCACCTTTTTCATTTATAGATGTCGTACTCGGACATGATAGCTTCGCTTGTGTTTTGACTTGTATGCTTTCAATGTTGGGTCATGAGACCCTGTTTGTAATATCTCGCTCCTCGGAGCCTAATGAATAAATACTTGAGTCGTAGAGTCATGTTGTGATGCCATGTTGTATTTGCACATATCGAGCATATTGTGTGTATGTTATTGAAATGCTTGGTATGTGTGGGATCGACTATCTAGTTGTTTATCTTTAGTAGCCTCTCTTACGGAAATGTCTCCTAGTGTTTCCATCGAGCCATGGTAGCTTGCTACTGCTCCGAACGCTTAGGCTGGCGGCATGTGTCCTTCTTCGTTCTGTATACGTCCTTCGGGAAATGTCACGCGTTGAGTAACGGAGTCTGTTAGCCGCTACAGCCCGGTTTATCGAGTCTGCTAGCCCAGTGCTACAGCCGGAACTTACTCGCTGATGACCGACACGTTCGATCTTTGGGTCATGGATGCTGTCCTCGTAAGTTTGTGCCACTTTGGGTTTACGACTAGCCATGTCAGCCCGGGCTCCTTATCATATGGATGCTAGCGACACTATCATATACGTGTGCCAAAAGGCGCAAACGGTCCCGGGCAAAGGTAAGGCGACACCCGTGGGAATACCGTGCTTGAGGCCGCAAAGTGATATGAGGTGTTACATGCTAGATCGATGTGGCATTGAGTCGGGGTCCTGACATTTTGTCACTCCGATCGTCGAAGAGGTATCTCTGGGCCCTCTCGGTAATGCACATCATTATAAGCCTTGCAAGCAATGTGACCAATGAGTTGGTTACGGGATGATGCATTACGTAACGAGAAAAGGGACTTGCCGGTAACGAGATTGAACTAGGTATTGGATACCGACGATCGAATCTCGGGTAAGTAACATACCGATGACAAAGGGAACAACGTATGTTGTTATGCGGTTTGACCGATAAAGATCTTCGTAGAATATGTAGGAGCCAATATGGGCATCCGAGGTCCGCTATTGGTTATTGACGGAAGCGTGTCTCGGTCATGTCTACATAGTTCTCGAACCCGTAGGGTCCGTGACGCTTAATGTTTAGTTGACGATATAGTATTATATGAGTTATGCATGTTGGTAACGAATGTTGTTCGAGTCCGGATGAGATCATGGACATGACGAGGAACTCCGGAATGGTTCGGAGATAAAGTTTGATATATGGGATAATAGTGTTTGATCTCCGGAAGGGTTCGAATTCACGGAAGGGTTCGGATGTTTCGAAATGTTTGGGTGCGAGAACACGTTATTTGGGCCAAAGGGAAAGCCCACAAGGTTTTGGAAAGCGCAAAAGGAAGTTTTTGGTCGAGGGCGACGCGAGGTCCTCGGCGTCGGGTCCGACGCCGGAACCCTGGCGTCTGGCCCCGAGTCCGAGAAGGACTCTTGCCTTCGGGTGAAACCGACTTTGTGGAGGCTTTTACTCCAAGTTTCACCCCAAGGCTCAACATATAAATAGAGGGCAGGGCTAGCACCAAAGACACATCGAAACACCAAGCCGTGTGCCGCAACCCCGTCCCCTCTAGTTTATCCTCCGTCATAGTTTTCAGTGGCGCTTAGGCGAAGCCTGCGGAGATTGTTCTTCACCAACACCGTACCACGCCGTCATGCTGCGGAACTCATCTACTACTTCGCCCGTCTTGCTGGATCAAGAAGGCGAGGGCGTCATCGAGCTGAGCGTGTGCATAACTCGGAGGTGCCGTGCGTTTCGTACTTGGATCGGTCGGATCGTGAAGGCGTCGACTACATCAACGCGTTGATAAACGCTTCCGCTTAGCGATCTTCAAGGGTATGAAGATACACTCCCCCTCTCATTGCTATACCATCACCATGATCTTGCGTGTGCGTAGGAATTTTTTTGAAATTACTACGTTCCCCAACATCTCCATCATCGTGTCTTCATGAAGTTGTCTCGCCAACTATTACTTCTACTACTATGGTTAACGATTTAGCAATAAAGTAAAGTAATTACATGGCGTTATTCAATGACACACAGGTCATACCATAAATTAAGACAACTCCTATGGGTCCTGCCGGTTGTCATACTCATCGACATGCAAATCGTGATTCCTATTACAAGAACATGATCAATATCATACATCACATATATATCATTCATCACATCCTTTTGGCCATATCACATCACACGGCACATGCTGCAAAACCAAGTTAGACGTCCTCTAATTGTTGTTGCAAGTTTTTATGTGGCTGCTATAGGTTTCTAGCAAGAACGTTTCTTTCCTACGTCAAAACCACAACATGATATGCCAATTGCTATTTACCCTTCATAAGGACCCTTTTCATCGAATCCGATCCGACTAAAGTGGGAGAGACAGACACCCGCTAGCCACCTTATGCAACTAGTGCATGTCAGTTGGTGGAACCTATCTCAAGTAAGCGTACGTGTAAGGTCGGTCCAGGCCGCTTCATCCCATGATGCCGCCGAAACAAGATAAGACTAGTAGTGGCAAGTAAATTGACAAAATCGACGCCCACAACAAACTTGTGTTCTACTCGTGCATAGAAACTACGCATAGACCTAGCTCATGATGCCACTGTTGGGGATCGTTGCAGAAATTAGAAATTTTCTACGCATCACCAAGATCAATCTATGGAGTAACTAGCAACAAGAGAGAGGGGAGTGCATCTTCATACCCTTGAAGATCGCGAGACAGAAGCGTTGCAAGAACGCGGTTGGAGGAGTCGTACACGTAGCGATTCAGATCGCGGCCGAATCCGATCTAAGCACCGAACAATGGTGCCTCCGCGTTCAACACACGTGCAGCCCGGTGACGTCTCCCGCGCCTTGATCCAGCAAGGAGGAGGGAGAGGTTGAGGAAGAAGGCTCAACACAGCTGACGGCGTCTTTGGTGATGGAGTGGCGATTCTCGGCAGGCTTTGCCAAGCTCACACGGAGGAGGAGAGGTGTTGGGAGGGAGGGCTGCGCCTTGGATGTGGTTCTGCACCTCCTCCACCCCTCTATTTATAGGGAGAAGGGGAGGGGCCGACCCTCTAGATGAGATCTAGAGGGGCGGCGGCCAAGGCGCCCCTTTAGGGTTCCCCAACCCTAGGCGCATGGGCCCTAGGGAGATGGCGCCCAGCCCACTGGGGCTGGTTCCTTCCACCTACAGCCCATAAGGCCCTCCGGGCAGGTGGACCCTCCCGGTGGACCCCCGGAACCCCTCCGGTGGTCCCGATGCGATGCAGTATACCCCGAATACTTCCGGTGACCGTATGATGACTTCCCATATATAAATCTTCACCTCCGAACCATTCCGGAACTCCTCGTGACGTCCGGGATCTCATCCGGGACTCCGAACAACATTCGTTAATCACATACAAATCTTCCTTATAACCCTAGCGTCATCGAACCTTAAGTGTGTAGACCCTATGGGTTCGGGAATCATGCAGACATGACCGAGACAGCTCTCTGGCCAATAACCAATAGCGGGATCTGGATACCCATGTTGGATCCCACATGTTCCACAATGATCTCTGCTACGTCTTGAGCTTGCGTTGGTTTTTCTCGAAGAGGAGAGGGTGATGCAGCAATAGTAGCATAAGTATTTTCCTCAGTTTTTGAGAACCAAGGTATCAATCCAGTAGGAGGCTCCTCAAAAGTCCCACGCACCTACACAAACAAACTGAGAACTCGCAACCAACGCAATAAAGGGGTTGTCAATCCCTTCACGGCCACTTGCGAAAGTGAGATCTAATAAAGATAGTAAGATAAGATAAATATATTTTTGGTATTTTATAATATAGATGCAAAAAGTAAAGATGCAAATAAAGGTAGATTTAAAGCAAATATGATAAGAGATAGACCCGGGGGCCATAGGTTTCACTAGAGGCTTCTCTCAAGATAGCATAGGTATTACGGTGGGTGAACAAATTACTGTCGAGCAATTGATAGAAAAGCGCATAGTTATGAGATTATCTAGGCATGATCATGTATATAGGCATCACGTCCATAACAAGTAGACCGACTCCTGCCTGCATCTACTACTATTACTCCACACATCGACCGACTCATGCCTGCATCTAGAGTATTAAGTTCATAAGAAAAGAGCAACGTATTAAGCAAGATGACATGATGTAGAGGGATAAACACATGCAATATGATATAAACCCCATCTTGTTATCCTCGATGGCAACAATATAATACGTGTCTTGCAACCCTTTACATCCTTTGGGTAAGAACACGCAAGATTGAACCCAAGGCTAAACACTTCTCCCATGGCAAGAAAGATCAATCTAGTAGGCCAAACCAAACTGATAATTCGAAGAGACTTGCAAAGATAACTCAATCACACATAAAAGAATTCGGAGAAGATTCAAATATTATTCATAGATAAACTTGATCATAAACCCACAATTCATCGGATCTTGACAAACACACCGCAAAAAGAGATCACATCGAATAGATCTCCACAAGAGAGGGGGAGAACATTGTATAGAAATCCAAAAAGAGAGAAGAAGCCATCTAGCTAATAACTATGGACCCGTAGGTCTGTGGTAAACTACTCACAACTCATCGGAGGGCAAGGATGTTGATGTCGAGGCCCTCCGTGGTTGCTTCCCCCCTCAGTGAGTGCTTGCAAGGGCTCAAGATGGGATCTCGCGGATCTGAAGGTTACAGCGGTGGAAATTGTGTTTCGTGGTGCTCTGAATGTTTTCGAGTGCGAGGTATATATAGGAGGAAGAAATACGTCGGTGGCCGACCGAGGGGCCCACGAGACAGGGGGTGCGCCCTAAGGGGGCGCCCTCCTATCTGGTGGGGCCCTCGAAGCTTTCTTGACTTGCACTCCAGGCTCTCCAGATCAGATTTGTTCCAAAAATAACGCTCCCGAAGGTTTCATTCCGTTTGGACTTCGTTTGATATTCATTTTCTTCGAAATACTAAAATAGGCAAAAAAAAACAGCAATATGGGCTGGGCCTCCGGTTAGTAGGTTAGTCCCAAAAATGATATAAATGTGTAAAATAAAGCCCATAAACATCCAAAAGAGGTAATATAATAGCATGGAACAATCAAAAATTATAGATACGTTGGAGACGTATCAATCTCATCGGATGAACCACGATATCGAGGATTCAAGCAATCCCGTATACAATTCCCTTTGTCAATCGGTACATTACTTGCCCGAGATTCGATCGTCGGTATCCCAATACCTCGTTCAATCTCGTTACCGGCAAGTCACTTTACTCGTTTCGTAATGCATGATCCCGTGACCAACTACTTAGTCACATTGAGCTCATTATGATGATGCATTACCGAGTGGGCCCAGAGATACCTCTCCGTCATACGGAGTGACAAATCCCAGTCTCGATTTGTGCCAACCCAACAGACACTTTCAGAGATACCTGTAGTGCACCTTTATAGCCACCTAGTTACGTTGTGACGTTTGATACACCCAAAGCATTTCTACGGTATCCGGGAGTTTCAAGATCTCATGGTCTAAGGAAATGATACTTGACATTAGAAAAGCTTTAGCAAACGAACTACACGATCTTGTGTTATGCTTAGGATTGGGTCTTGTCCATCACATCATTCTCCTAATGATGTGATCCCGTTATCAATGACATCCAATGTCCATAGTCAAGAAACCATGACCATCTGTTGATCAACGAGCTAGTCAACTAGAGGCTCACTAGGGACATGTTGTGGTCTATATATTCACACATGTATTATGGTTTCCGGTCAATACAATTATAGCATGAATGATAGACAATTATCATGAACAAAGAAATATAATAATAACCATTTTATTATTGCCTTTAGGGCATATTTCCAACAGTGACTATCAACCACAAGGCATTAATATTGACTTGTCAATTTCAATTTGCCGAATTAGGAATGCTTTGTTCGTGTTGCGGCTATACACGAAAAAAAAATCTTTTTTGAAATCCCAACTTTTGTTGAAAATTCCGTAGTGATCCATCCTAGCGCGTGTCGCGTCACGTGCGGAACGTACTCCCAACGCGGAGCCATGGACACCGAGATGTGTCCAGTGAACCACGGTGGACAGTCATGCAGAGACGTGTCGGAGTTGGACGCCTACCGCCTACCCAACTCCTTCGCTCATTCATACATAGATCCCTCGCTAGCAATCGCAGAACTAATTTTCACTTTTTTTATCTGGTTTCTTCTCCTCCTCCGCGAGGAAAGAAGAACTCCATTGTTCGTCATCCCAGGGTATGCAAGAACTTCCTGATTCTTCCCCCTCCCCGATTTTCTTCTGATTAACACTAATCCGATTGTGTCGCCTGCCTCGTGGATCGAGTCGAATCCCCCTTCCCTCCTCTTCAAATCACCCGGTCTGCTCAACTATGAATCCCGATTCAAGGATTTCATGTGTTCCAGTCTAGGAGGATGTCACACCGCACACGCCGGAGAAGGAGGGCACAATGCAAACGCTCGAGGAGGAGAGAACAATGAACGTAACGATAACATGTGAGTTGCACATGTCATCAGTCAAATGCATTTGTTCATGCAACTTGTCAAAAATTATGTGCATGTTTGCTTGATGTGCTAAATGTTTAATTTTGGAGGAATCAAAGTGTTTGAATGAACAAACATATTTTTTGCAAAGACTAAGATATGGCAACTCTGATATTGCTCACCGTTCATCTTGTATCTAAATGCATATGAGTAGGGATGAAAATGGAGCGGAAACAGATGGACCTACCTGCTACCACAATTTGTTTTAATTTGTGTGTGGAAGCGGAAATGAATACTAAAATGGATACTATGGGAAATAAACACGGAGTGAATATGACACAGACAAGACAACGAAAGCATGTGTTCACCGAAACTTAAAAATTCCTTGATCCATAGGGGAAAACACAAACAATCCAACTTATTTAACTCAATTTATTTTGCTGAGATGAGGATGGCCAGACGTAGTCCAGTAAGAAAGGGAGAACACCTCTTGCTACGGGACGTGCGAGACAACCGATTAATGGAGATCAGACGGCCAAAAGTTGCAAGATCACAAAAATGATCTAGATGTTGATGGCCTGAGAAGGCAGGGATTAACGTTAGTTTTACTGTCCTACATGTGTCTGTATTTGTGTTTTCTATAAATATCTTGATAGAATATTTTAAAATGTACGAGTATAAGAAATCTATTGTAATTATCTCGTCCTGTTTAAGTATTAGTTGTCCTATTAATATTATTAACTAGGTGATTTCCCCGCGCGTTGCGGCGGGAATTTGTAGTATGGTGCAAAAGCATTATGGAGATGAGAAAATAGTGAAACCATTTTAAAGGAATATATGTTTATTAGAATCTTCGATGGAATGATACAAAAGACATAAACTTAGTACATTGTAGTCGACAAATGCATTTCTAATGGGTTCTAATGCTTATATATTGCAAAAGATCATTGTGTGTGATTTAACTGTAGCAGCATGGTATCTAAAAATAATAATTTAATTTGAGCAATCTTAGATTTAGGGCCTATGAATTACCTTCTCATAATCGAAGAGCGGAAAAGCGAACAAAAAATATTACAAAAAGTAGACACACACACACACACACACAGAGAGAGAGAGGTCTCATATAACGTATGTTGGTAGTATTTTTCTTCGTGTTATTAAAGCCCACGACTCATCATTCTGCGCTATGTTTGTATTGCTTCTACAGTATAGAAACTTTTGCTTGCGTTCATTGGAAATGCTACTTCCCTTTCAATACCCTGGGCTGGGCATGCTAGTTTTCTGTGCGGGCATTCTAGCTGCTATACCACAACTCCAACAGATGTACACCGTACACATACATTGATACACCTCGAAGACCTCTCTGTGACTGAGGTCTTGCACACCTATTCCACCATGACCTGGGACTCTGACCCACATGGCAACACCCACACTAACATCCACACACAGCTCCTCCAAACAAAAGAAGAAAAGCAAGGACGGGAAAGCAGCTGATGAGCCTTCATATCCTTCAAAACGGTGTCAAATTACATATCGTCAGACTATATTCCAGTTTAATTAAATTGCCACTTTTCGCGGGGGTAATTACATTGACATTGACGCAAAACAAATTGCATAGATTAGCGCCCGATTGATTAAAAACTTAACTAATTGGACAGAGTATTTTCCAGATGCAACAAAATTACTTTCGCTTGTCATGTGAGGACGATGAATTGCACGGATATCAGTAGGATTGGTAAAACCTACTCCCTCCGTTCGGAATTACTTGTCTTGGAAATGGATGTATCTAAAACTAAAATACATCTAGATACATCCATTTCTGCGACAAGTAATTCCGAACGGAGGGAGTATATAAGATTTGATGCTATTTTGCTGCTAGCATCCCCCTGTAATTTAGAGACATAAATAAAATAACTCTAATTAGATACCTACCTTGTTACCTCTGATGTAAAAATTGCTAGGGAGCTCGGGTCGCCTCACCGTGATCTGATGCAACACAGATGCATGCGCCTCAAAGAGGACAGGGGGTCGAGAGTGAGGAGAAGCAAGTGGCGTTGGGATGGGTCCTGGTAAACCGGAGAGCATAGAGGATGGGGGTGATTACCTTGAGCAGGACCGTAAGGACCGTAAGAACAGCAAGGGAGCCACCTGGAGGAGCAGGTGAGAGAGATTGAGAGCCATATGATGATTCGTAGAAAAAGATTGGGCCGTATGCAGGAGCAATTTACGTTAGGAGACCAATCGGTGGCACGAACCACAATATCATTAGGATCTTCAGTGTACCAATATATACTCTTGACTGCCCAACTTCTCTTCTCACCGCAACAGATCATGGCGCAGTTGTCCCTGAAAATCTGACGCAACCACTCTCCTTCTCCTGGCCAAGCCAATGCTCCTGCCTCCTGAGATATGTATTTAGCACATGTATTCTTGTACTCCAAGTCTCCTCCTTGTGTATAGTTAAGGATATGACTTGCCCTATGTACTATATATACTTGTGCATATGCACCTATCAATACATTGAGAGTTGCATCCTATTCCTCTACATGGTATCAGCCTAACCCTCGATCCCCAGCCCTAGCCGCGCCGCCGTCGCCTCCCTAGGCCGCCGCCGCCTCCCCGGCCGCCGCGCCTCCTCCCTCCCTCCCTTCCCCACCACCCCGCCGCACCTCCTCCCTCCCCTCCCCACCACCACGCCGCGCCCCCACCCTTCCTGCCTTCCCACGCCGCTCCCCCCAAGCCGCCTCCCCTCCCGAAAACCCTAACCCCTCCCCGATCCCATCTCGCGCCGCCACCCCCTCCCTCTGCCATGTCGGCCCTCGGCACCTCCTCTTCCTCCAGCGCCCCTCCCAGCAACCCGTTCGCCTCCTCCTACGGGTCTGAGCCCGATGAGCCCCAAGCCGCCGACATCCGCAACATCCACCTCTCCGATCACGTTCCCATCATCCTCTCCCACGCCTCCGCCAACTACTATGCCTGGAAAACCTACTTCAACCTCCTCTTCCGTGAGTACAACCTTCGTGATCATGTGGACGGTCTCGCCAACTTCTTCGCCGGCACCCACGACGCCAACTGGCTCGCCATCGACGCCACCCTGATCCGGTGGTTCTTCCTCACCGTTTCTCCGGACATCTTCCACACCGTCGTTCGCGATGGGGACAATGCCTACACGGTATGGACGAAGATCAATGGCCTCTTCACCGACAACAAGCTTCAACGGATTGTTTTCTTGCAGCAGAAATTTTTTGGGTGTCACCAGAACGACTCCACCATCGACGCCTTCTGCCTCCGGCTCAAGACCCTCTCCGACGAGCTCAATGACGTCGGGTTCAAGGTGGGCGACGAGCTTCTCCTTTCGACGCTCACCGCCGGCCTCAACGAGGACTTCGGCAACGCCGCCTCCAACCTCACCCTCATGGCCAACCCCACTTACGAGCGGGCGGTGGCCTATCTCCGTCTTGAGGAGCGGCGGATGAAGCACCTCCGCACCCGCGCCGTCCACACCGCGCTCGCCGCTGGCCTCTCCATCGGCGCCTCTACACCACCCTTGGCGCCTCGTCCTCCGGTTGTCCCGCACCCTACGCCGGTGCCGCAGCCGCCCCAACCACCTCGCAACGGTGGCAACGGCGGCAACCGCCGCCGCGGTCGCGGCGGTAACCGCCAAGGCAGAGGCAAAGGTGGCGGCGGCGGTGGTCAGGCTGCTCAGCAGCAGCCCCCGCCACCCTGGGCCGGTGGCTACAACCCCTGGACGGGGGTCGTGCACGCATATAGCATGCCCGTGCGCGGCGGCCCCCGCCCGGCATCCTCGGCCCCCCGAAGCGCCCACCAGCGCTCTGGCGCGCCCGCCGGCGTCAACAGCGCTCACGGCGCCCCTCCTGTCGCGCCCTCTCACGGCGCATACGGCGCCCTCGGCACGTACGGCGCCCCTACTACGACCCGGCCCTTCTAGCGGTGCTGCAACAGTCGCCACCCTACTCCGGCGGTGCTGGCGATTGGATCATGGACTCCGGTGCCACCGCTCATATGTCCGCTGATCCGGGTAACCTCTCCTCCGTTCATCCCACTTTCACTCCTTCCCGTATCATCATCAGCAACGGTGTTGGTCTTCCTATCTACCATGTCGGCTCTGCACCTTTTCCCTCTAACTCTCGACCTCTCTCTCTTAATAATGTCATTGTTTCTCCCCATCTCATTCAGAACTTAGTTTCTGTTCGCAATCTTTCTCGTGATAATTTCGTAACTGTGGAATTTGATGAAGTTAGCTTTTTCATTAAGGACGCTTCTTTCAGGATGATTCTTCACCGCTGTGACAGTCCCGGCTACCTCTACCCAGTTCAGTCGCCGTCATCTCCGGGTGGTCCTCGAGCTTTTTCTGCCGGCGTCGATCTTTGGCATGCTCGTCTCGGGCATCCTAGCACTTCTTCACTTCGTCAAATAATGAGAGGATTTTCTTTTTCATGTAATAAAACGGCCGCTCACTCATGTGAAGCTTGCCGGTTAGGCAAACATGTTCGCCTTCCTTTTAGTTCCTCTTCCACAGTTGCATCTTTTCCGTTCGAGTTAATTCATAGCGATGTATGTGAAGGAAATATGCCCTAGAGGCAATAATAAAGTTATTATTTATTTCTTTATATCATGATAAATGTTTATTATTCATGCAAGAATTGTATTAACCGGAAACATAATACATGTGTGAATATATAGACAAACAGAGTGTCACTAGTATGCCTCTACTTGACTAGCTTGTTAATCAAAGATGGTTATGTTTCCTAACCATGGACAAAGAGTTGTTATTTGATTAAAGGGATCACATCATTAGTTGAATGATCTGATTGACATGACCCATTTCGTTAGCTTAGCACCCGATCGTTTAGTATGTTGCCATTGCTTTCTTCATGACTTATACATGTTCCTATGACTATGAGATTATGCAACTCCCGTTTACCGGAGGAACACTTTGTGTGCTACCAAGCGTCACAACGTAATCTGGGTGATTATAAAGGTGCTCTGGTGTCTCCAAAGGTACTTGTTGGGTTGGCGTATTTCGAGATTAGGATTTGTCACTCCGAATGTCGGAGAGGTATCTCTGGGCCCTCTCGGTAATGCACATCACTTAAGCCTGGCAAGCATTGCAACCAATGAGTTAGTTGCGAGATGGTGTATTATGGAACGAGTAAAGAGACTTGCCGGTAACGAGATTGAACTAGGTATTGGATACCGACGATCGAATCTCGGGCAAGTAACATACCGATGACAAAGGGAACAACGTATGTTGTTATGCGGTCTGACCGACAAAGATCTTCGTAGAATTTGTAGGAACCAATATGGGCATCCAGGTCCCGCTATTGGTTATTGACCGGAGATGTGTCTCGGTCATGTCTACATTGTTCTCGAACCGTAGGGTCCGCACGCTTAAAGTTACGATGATAGTTTCTTTATGAGTTTATGTATTTTGATGTACCGAAGGTTGTTCGGAGTTCCGGATGTGATCACGGACATGACGAGGAGTCTCGAAATGGTCGAGACATAAAGATCGATATATTGGAAGCCTATATTTGGACATCGAAATCCTTCCGGGTGAAATCGGCATTTTACCGGAGTACCGGGGGTTACCGGACCCCCCCGGGGGGTTATTGGGCCTACATGGGCCTTGAGGGAGAAGAGAGAAGGAGGCAGGAGGTGGCCGCGCGCCCCTCCCCTTCCTAGTCCGAATAGGACAAGAGAAGGGGGGCGGCGCCCCCCCTTTCCTTCCCCTCTTCCTCCTCTTTCCCCCCTTCTCCTTCTCCAACTAGGAAAGAAAGGGAGTCCTACTCCCGGTGGGAGTAGGTCTCCCCCCTGGCGTGCCCCTCCTTTGTCGGCCGCCCCCTCCCCTTGGCTCCTTTATATACGGGGGCAGGGGGCACCCTAGAACACACAAGTTGATCTTCGTGATCGTTCCTTAGCCGTGTGCGGTGCCCCCCTCCATGATATTACACCTCGGTCATATTGTAGCGGTGCTTAGGCGAAGCCCTGCGGTGTATCCAATGCAATCGCCATGTAATGCTTTACTTTATCACTAAGCGGTAGCGATAGTCGTAGAAGCATAAGATTGGCGAGACGACAAAAATGCTACGATGGAGATCAAGGTGTCGCGCCGGTGACGATGGTGATCATGACGGTGCTTCGGAGATGGAGATCACAAGCACAAGATGATGATGGTCATATCATATCACTTATATTGATTGCATGTGATGTTTATCTTTTATGCATCTTATCTTGCTTTGATTGACGGTAGCATTTTAAGATGATCTCTCACTAAATTATCAAGAAGTGTTCTCCCTGAGTATGCACCGTTGCCAAAGTTCGTCGTGCCCAGACACCACGTGATGATTGGGTGTGATAAGCTCTACGTCCATCTACAACGGGTGCAAGCCAGTTTTGCACACGTGGAATACTCGGGTTAAACTTGACGAGCCTAGCATATGCAGATATGGCCTCGGAGCATGGAGACCGAAAGGTCGAGCGTGAATCATATAGTAGATATGATCAACATAGTGATGTTCACCATTGAAAACTACTCCATCTCACGTGATGATCGGTTATGGTTTAGTTGATTTGGATCACGTGATCACTTAGATGACTAGAGAGATGTCTGTCTAAGTGGGAGTTCTTAAGTAATATGATTAATTGAACTTAAATTTATCATGAACTTAGTCCTGGTAGTATTTTGCAAATTATGTTGTTAGATCAATAGCTTGCGTTGTTGCTTTCATATGTTTATTTTGATATGTTCCTAGAGAAAATTGTGTTGAAAAATGTTAGTAGCAATGATGCGGATTGGATCCGTGATCCGAGGTTTATCCTCATTGCTGCCTGAAGAATTATGTCCTTAATGCAACGCTAGGTGATGAGACCTATTCGGGATCGGTGCGAGATGTTATGAACGTTTGGCTAGCTCAATATGATGACTACTTGATAGTTTTGTGCATCATGCTTTATGGCTTAGAATCGGGACTTCAAAGATGTTTTGAACATCATGGACCATATGAGATGTTCCAGGAATTGAAGTTAATATTTCAAGCAAATACCCGAGTTGAGAGATATGAAGTCTCCAACAAGTTCTATAGCTAAAAGATGGAGGAGAATCGCTCAACTAGTGAGCATGTGCTCAGATTGCCTGGATACTTCAATCGCTTGAATCAAGTGGGAGTTAATCTTCCAAATAAGATAGTGATTGACAGAATTCTCTAGTCACCATCACTAAGTTACTAGAACTTCGAGATGAACTATAGTATGCAAGGGATGACGAAAATGATTCCCGAGCTCTTCGTGATGTTGAAATCAACGAAGGTAGAAATCAAGAAAGAGCATCAAATGTTGATGATTGAAAAGACCACTAGTTTCAAGAAAAGGGCAAAGGGAAAGAAAGGGAAACTTCAAGTAGAATGGCAAACAAGTTGTCACTCCCATGAAGAAGACCAAAGCTGGACCAAAGCCTGAAACTGAGTGCTTACACTGCAAAGGAAATGGTCATTGGAAGCGGAAATGCCCTAAATATTTGGTGGATAAGAAGGATGGCAAAGTGAACAAGGGTATATTTGATAACAGGTTATTGATGTGTGCTTTACTAGTGTTTATAGTAGCCCCTGAGTATTTGATACTTGTTCAGTTGCTAAGATTAGTAACTCGAAACAGGAGTTACAGAATAAACAAAGACTAGTTGAAGGGGAAGTGACGATGAGTGTTGGAAGTAGTTCCAAGATTGATATGATCATCATCGCACACTCCCTATACTTTCGGGATTAGTGTTAAACCTAAATAAATGTTATTTGGCTTTTGCGTTGAGCATGAATATGATTTGATCATGTTTATTGCAATACGGTTATTCATTTAAAATCAGAGAATAATTGTTGTTCTATTTAAATGAATAAAACCTTCAATGGTCATACACCCAACGAAAATAGTTTGTTGGCTCTCGATCGTAGTGATGCACATATTCATAATATTGATGCCAAAAGATGCAAAGTTAATAATGATAGTGCAGCTTATTTGTGGCACTGCCGTTTTGGTCATATCGGTGTAAAGCGCATGAAGAAACTCCATAAAGATGGATTTTCGGAATCACTTGGTTATGAATCATTTGATGCTTGCGAACCGTGCCTTTTGTGCAAGATGGCTAAAACTCCGTTCTCGGAACAATGGAACAAGCTCTTGACTTATTGGAAATAATACATACCGATGTATGCGATCCAATGAGTGTTGATGCTCGTGGCAAGTATCGTTATTTTCGACCTTCACAAGATGATTTGAGCAGATATGGGTATATCTACTTGATGAAACATAAGTCCTGAAATAGTTGAAAGGTTCAAAGAATTTCAGAGTGAAGTGGAAAAATCATCGTAACAAGAAAATAAAGTTTCTGCGATCGATCATGAGACGAATATTTGAGTTCTGAGTTTGGTCTTCAATTAAAACAATGTGGAATAGTTTCACAGCTCACGCCACCTGGAACACCACAACGTTATGGTGTGTCCAAACATTGTAACCGCACTTTATTGGATATAGTGTGATCTATGATGTCTCTTACTGATTTACCACTATTGTTTTTGGATTATGCATTAGAGACAGCTGCATTCACGTTAAAAGGGCACCATCTAAATCCGTTGAGACGACACCATATGAACTGTGGTTTAGCAAGAAACCCAAGTTGTCGTTTCTTAAAGTTTGGGGCTGTGATGCTTACGTGAAAAAGTTTCATCCTGATAAGCTCAAACCCAAATCGGAGAAGTGCGTCTTCATAGAATACCCAAAGGAAACTGTTGGGTACACCTTCTATCACAGATCCGAAGGCAAGATATTCGTTGCTAAAAATGGATCCTTTCTAGAGAAGGAGTTTCTCTCGAAAGAAGTGAGTGGGAGGAAAGTAGAGCTTGATAAGGTAATTTGTACCTTCTCCAAAATTGGAAAGTAGTTCATCACAGAAATCAGTTCCAGTGATTCCTACACCAATTAGTGAGGAAGCTAATGATGATGATCATAAAGCTTCAGATCAAGTTACTACCGAATGTTGTAGATCTTCCAGATTAAGATCTGCACCAGAGTGGTACGGTAATCCTATTCTGGAAGTCATGTTACTAGACCATGATGAAACTACGAACTATGAGGAAGCGATGATGAGCCCAGATTCCGCAAAATGGCTTGAGGCCATGAAATCTGAGATGGGATCCATGTATGAAAACAAAGTGTGGACTTTGAGGGAGTTGCCCGATGATCGGCAAGCCATATTGTATAAATGGATCTTCAAGAGGAAGACAGATGCTGATAGTAGTGTTACTATCTATAAAGCTCGACTTGTTGCAAAAGGGTTTTTCGACAAGTTCAAGGTGTTGACTACAATGAGATTTTCTCAACTGTAGCGATGCTTAAGTCTGTCCGAATCATGTTAGCAATTGACACATTTTATGAAATCTGGCAAATGGATGTCAAAACTGCATTCCTTAATGGTTTTCTTAACGAAAAGTTGTATATGATGCAACCAGAAGGTTTTGTCAATCCTAAAGATACTAAATGTGCAAGCTCCAGCGATCCATCTATGGACTGGTGCAAGCATCTTGGAGTTGGAATATACGCTTTGATGAGTTGATCAAAGCATATAGTTTTGTACAGACTTACGGTGAAGCCTGTATTTACAAGAAAGTGAGTGGGAGCACTACAGCATTTCTGATAAGTATATGTGAATGACATATTGTTGATCGGAAATAATGTAGAATTATTCTGCAAAGCATAAAGGAGCGTTTGAAAGGAGTTCTTTAAAATAAAGACCTCAGTAAAGCTACTTACATATTGAGCATCAACATCTATTGAGATAGATCAAGACGCTTGATAAGATTTTCAATGAGTACATACCTTGACAAGATTTTGAAGTAGTTCAAAATGGAACAGTCAAAGAAAGAGTATCTTGCCTGTGTTACAAGGTGTGAAATTGAGTAAGACTCAAATCCTGACCACAATAGAAAATAGAAAGAGAATGAAAGTCGTTCCCTATGCATCAGTCATAGGTTCTATAAAATTATGTCATGCTATGGACCAGACCTATTATACTCTGCCCTGGTTTGGCAAGGGAGTACAATAGTGATCTAGGAGTAGATCACTGGACATTGGTCAAAATTATCCTTAGTGGAATAAGTATATATTTCTCGATTATGGAGGTGACAAAAGGTTCGTCGTAAAGGGTTACGTCGATACAAGTTTTGGCACTGATCCGGATGACTCTAAGTCTTAATTTGGATACATATTGAAAGTGGGAGCAATTAGCTAGAGTAGCTCCGTGCAGAGCATTGTAGACATAGAATATTTGCAAAATACATACGGCTCTGAATGTGATAGACCCGTTGACTAAACTTCTCTCACAAGCAAAACATGATCATACCTTAGTACTCTTTGGGTGTTAATCACATAGCGATGTGAACTAGATTATTGACTCTAGTAAACCCTTTGGGTGTTGATCACATGACGATGTGAACTATGGGTGTTAATCACATGGTGATGTGAACCATGGGTGTTAATCACATGGTGATGTGAACTAGATTATTGACTCTAGTGCAAGTGGGAGACTAAAGGAAATATGCCCTAGAGGCAATAATAAAGTTATTATTTATTTCCTTATATCACGATAAATGTTTATTATTCATGCTAGAATTGTATTAACCGGAAACATAATACATGTGTGAATATATAGACAAACAGAGTGTCACTAGTATGCCTCTACTTGACTAGCTTGTTAATCAAAGATGGTTATGTTTCCTAACCATGGACAAAGAGTTGTTATTTGATTAACGGGATCACATCATTAGTTGAATGATCTGATTGACATGACCCATTCCGTTAGCTTAGCACCCGATCGTTTAGTATGTTGCTATTGCTTTCTTCATGACTTATACATGTTCCTATGACTATGAGATTATGCAACTCCGTTTACGGAGGAACACTTTGTGTGCTACCAAACGTCTAGCAACGAATCGGGTGATTATAAAGGTGCTCTCAGGTGTCTCCAAAGGTACTTGTTGGGTTGGCATATTTCGAGATTAGGATTTGTCACTTCGAATGTCGGAGAGGTATCTCTGGGCCCTCTCGGTAATGCACATCACTTAAGCCTTGCAAGCATTGAAACCAATGAGTTAGTTGCGAGATGATGTATTACGGAATGAGTAAAGAGACTTGCTGTAACGAGATTGAACTAGGTATTGGATACCGACGATCGAATCTCGGGCAAGTAACATACCGATGACAAAGGGAACAACGTATGTTGTTATGCGGTCTGACCGACAAAGATCTTCGTAGAATATGTAGGAACCAATATGGGCATCCAGATCCCGCTATTGGTTATTGACCGGAGATGTGTCTCGGTCATGTCTACATTGTTCTCGAACGGTAGGGTCCGCACGCTTAAAGTTACGATGACAGTTTCTTTATGAGTTTATGTATTTTGATGTACCGAAGGTTGTTCGGAGTTCCGAATGTGATCACGGACATGACGAGGAGTCTCGAAATGGTCGAGACATAAAGATCGATATATTGGAAGCCTATATTTGGACATCGGAATCCTTCCGGGTGAAATCGGCATTTTACCGAGTACAGGGTTACGGAACCCCGGGGTTATTGGGCCTACATGGGCCTTGAGGGAGAAGAGAGAAGGAGGCAGGAGGTGGCGCGCCTCCCTTCCTAGTCCGAATAGGACAAGGGAAGAGGCGGTGCCCCCCTTTCCTTCCCTCTTCCTCCTCTTTCCCCTTCTCCTTCTCCAACTAGGAAAGAAAGGGAGTCCTACTCCCGGTGGGAGTAGGTCTCCCCCCTGGCGTGCCCCTCCTTTGCCGGCCGCCCCCTCCCCTTGGCTCCTTTATATACGGGGGCAGGGGGGCACCCTAGAACACACAAGTTGATCTTCGTGATCGTTCCTTAGCCGTGTGCGGTGCCCCCCTCCATGATATTACACCTCGGTCATATTGTAGCGGTGCTTAGGTGAAGCCCTGCGACGGTTGAACGTCAAGATCTTCACCACGTCGTCGTGCTGACGGAACTCCTCCCCGAAGCTTTGCTGGATCGGAGCCCGGGGTGCATCATCGAGTTGTACGTGTGTCAAGAACACGGAGGTGCCGGAGTAACGGTGCTTGGATCGGTTGGACCGGGAAGACGTACGACTACTTCCTCTACGTTGCGTCAACGCTTCTACTTCAGTCTACGAGGGTATGTAGACAACACTCTCCCCTCTCGTTGCTATGCATCACCATGATCTTGCGTGTGCGTAGGATTTTTTTGAAATTACTACGTTCCCCAACAGTATGGACATCTCCAGTACCCAGTAATTCTGGTTATCTTTATTATCTCGTCATACTGGATGATTACTCTCACTTTGTGTGGACATTTCCTCTTTGTAGGAAATCCGATGTTGCCGCTACTCTCATTGCATTCTATGCTTATGTCTCCACACAGTTCGGGCGACCCATACTCGCACTTCAGACCGACAACGGGAAAGAATTCGACAATCACACCATCGGCCATCTCCTTTCCACCCACGGCACCGTGTTTCATCTCACGTGTCCCTACACCTCCCAGCAGAATGGTCGTGCCGAGCGCATCCTACGCACCCTCAATGAGTGTGTGCGCACCCTTCTTTTCCATGCCTACATGCCTTCTCGGTTTTGGCCCGATGCCCTCGCCACCGCCACCCTCCTCCTCAATCTCCGGCCATGCCGTCCACGCTGGAACTACGCGCCTCATCATCTCCTATATGGCACTCCCCCCTCCTACAACGGTCTCCGTATTTTCGGTTGCCGTTGCTACCCAACACCACCGCCACCACCGCTCATAAACTCGTTCCTCGTTCCGTTCCATGTGTCTTCCTTGGTTACCCGGCCAACACTAAGGGTTATCGCTGCTACGACCCTGTGTCTCACCGTGTCATCACGTCACGACACGTGTACTTTGATGAGTTTGTGTTTCCCTTTGCTCAGGAACAGGTGGTGCCGTCTTCCCCTCCCGCGGCGGGCTCTTCTCCGTGCCGCCGCCAGCTGCCGGCCCTGGGTGCTCCGGCACCCCCGCCCGCGGCGCCTTCCTCCGGCTCGGGGCCATCCACGGCTCCCTCCTCCGGCTCGGTGCCCTCGTCGCCTGGAGCCCCATCGACGCCGCCTCCGTCGCCCCGAGCCCCAGCCATGCATGCTGGGCCGCATGTTGGGCCGCCTGTTGGGCCGCCGGCTGGGTCGGCCTCTCCTGGCGCTGCCTCCCCTGGTGAGGCTTCTACGGGCGCGGCTTCGCCCCCGCCTCGGTCGCCCGCCTCGCCAGCCCCAATGGTTGGCTCTCCCGACGCCGCGGCCTCGACTCTGCCTCGGTCGGCCGCCTCGCCAGCCCCGTCTGCTGGCTTCACCGACGACGCGAAGGCCGCAGCCTCTCCAGTGGACGCCGTGGATGCCATGGCCTCACCGCCACCCGCGGCTGCTCCGACGGTCGGGCCTGTCACCCGCTCGCGCACCGGGGTTTTTCGCCCGAGTTCCCGCTATGCAGACGACTACGTCTGCACCGCCTCGACGTCCGATCCTTCCCCGCTGCCGTCCTCGGTCCGGGCCGCTCTCCGCGACCCTCTCTGGATGGCCGCCATGCAGGAGGAGTTCGACGCTTTGCAGCGGAACCGGACTTGGCAGCTTGTTCCCGCCCCGCACGCTTAACGTGATCACCGAGAAGTGGGTCTTCAAGCACAAGCTTCGTCCCGACGGCACTCTGGATCGCTACAAGGCGCGTTGGGTTGTTCGTGGTTTCCGGCAACGCGCCGATGTGGACTTCACCGACACTTTTGCCCCGGTTGTTAAGCCCGGAACGATCCGTACTGTTTTACAGTTAGCGGTCTCTCGTGCCTGGCCGGTTCATCAGATGGATGTCTCCAACGCTTTTCGCATGGTCATCTTGAGGAGCAGGTTTTCGTCGAGAGCCCACGGGTTTGTTGACCCGGCGTGTCACGATCATGTGTGTCGCTCTCACGCTCATTTTATGGGCTCAAGCAGCTCCTCGTCTTTGGGTACCGGCAAGATCGCAGCGCGTTCTTCACCAACTCGGCTTCCGCTACACGCCCGATGCTTCGCTGTTTGTTTATCACCGGGCACCGACACGGCGTACTTGCTACTCTATGTTGACGACATCATCCCGACGGCATGCACGCCGAGCTTCTTCGCGGCCTTCGATCATCTCCGTCTTTGAGTTTGCCATCAAGGACTTGGGTCCGTTGCACTACTTCCTCGGTGTTGAGGTGGTGTGTCGCCCCGATGGTTTCTTTCTTCATCAACGGAAGTACGCCATGAGCTCCTTGACCGTCTTTGGTATGCTTAACTACAAACCGGCCTCCACTCCACGCCGACACGAAGGCCAAGCTCTCGCCATCGATGGTACTCCTGCTCCGGATCTTGGCTTCTACCGGTCCATTGTTGGTGCTCTCCGGTACCTCACTCTCACTCGACCGAGCTTGAGACGCTGTTCGGAGGAGTGCCGCATATGCATGCTCCTCGAGACATTCATCGACTGCCGTCAGCGGATTCTCCGCTACATCCACGGTGCTATGGATCTTGGTCTTACTCTGCGGCGCCTCCATCGCCATCGATCCGTCGCCTACTCCGACGCCGACCGGGGGTTGGTTGCCCGGACACCGTCGTTCTACTTCGGGTTACTGCATCTTTCTTGGACCATCCCTGGTGTCATGGTCGTCCAAGCGGCAGCCCACCGTCTCGCGGTCTAGCGCCGAGGCTGAGTACCGCAATGTGGCTAATGTTGTTGTTGAGTGCTCCTGGCTTCGTCAGCTTCTTGACGAGCTCTCGTGTCCCGTTGAGAAGGCCACGGTCGTCTACTGCGACAACATCTCCGTCGTTTACCTCTCCGCCAACCCGGTTCATCATCGTCGCACCCAAGCACATTGAGCTTGATATCCATTTTGTTCGGGATCAGGTGGCTATTGGCCATGTCCGTGTTCTGCACGTTCCCACCTCCCAACAATTTGCTGACATCATGACCAAAGGCTTGCCCACGACGTCTTTCAAGGAATTCGGTCCGATCTTTGCGTCGAAGAACGGTGTCGCTCGATCATGGGGGGTTGAGATATGTATTTAGCACATGTATTCTTGTACTCCAAGTCTCCTCCTTGTGTATAGTTGAGGATATGACTTGCCCTATGTACTATATATACTTGTGCATATGCACCTATCAATACATTGAGAGTTGCATCCTATTCCTCTACACTGCCGGTTGCTGATACCGTTAGCTACAACACACATTGGTTGATTATTTGGAGGTGATGGTAGTGCGGGGGAGAGATGGCTGCAGAGAAGACAACAAATTAGTTGGCAACGATGACCGAAGTGGCGGGTGTGGGCTAGACTGGAGGACGGGGAGGGTATTAATGGTGAAAAAACGTGGTAGGGTAGGCAGGCAGGGGAGAGGAGGAGGCAAAGGATGCACATGTATTCTTGTACTCCAAGTCTCCTCCTTGTGTATAGTTGAGGATATGACTTGCCCTATGTACTATATATACTTGTGCATATGCACCTATCAATACATTGAGAGTTGCATCCTATTCCTCTACACTGCCGGCTGCTGATACCGTTAGCTACAACACACATTGGTTGATTATTTGGAGGTGATGGTAGTGCGGGGGAGAGATGGCTGCAGAGAAGACAACAAATTAGTTGGCAACGATGACCGAAGTGGCGGGTGTGGGCTAGACTGGAGGACGGGGAGGGTATTAATGGTGAAAAAACGTGGTAGGGTAGGCAGGCAGGGGAGAGGAGGAGGCAAAGGATGCATCCTTTCCAGTTTCCACGGACTTGATTTAATTGGATTAGAGAAGATGATTTAATGGGGATTAGAGAAGATGGAGAGGGAGAGGAGCTTCCATGCAGAAAATAGGAAGGAGTGGAGACGCTGCGCGTGGAAATAACGCTAGCGTGGAGAAGAAAAGACGCAATCTGGTACTTGGTTTCAGGTCTATTGTGATGCTGACATGGCACATGTGTTGTTGTGGGATGGTTGCATGTTAAGAGAAATGAAGTACTGGGCCTACTTGATGATGTGGATAGTTGCATGTCAAGAGAAATATGATAATGGGGATGAACTATTTAAGTATTATAGATTATAGATTATAGATACATGTGCTTAGCATTGTTTCTTTTAGGTCACCAAAGTGCTCTTTCTCCTTGTAACTATCTTGCCACATCATATATTTTGTCCTCTTGGCAACCTTAACACTTCTACATGGTGGAGCACCAGAGAAGGCCTTAGAACCATGGGGTCCACATGGGTGGATGTCGCATAGGGTTGCTTGGGTACCAAGTATTTGGCTCATCCAATACGTGGGCTCTGGGTTGGTGTGTGCGTTGTTGCGATTTGTAAGTCTGAGCGGTGTCACCAGATCACATTGCAAGGTGTCTTTTTGGTTGGTTGGGCGGTAGGGTCGTCGGCTTGTTCGGGAACTCGACCGCAGGGTCGCCGTGTGTGTTGGTGTGGCTTGTATAGTCGAAGCGGCAGCTCGACGTCCTATGATAGGGTGTCATCTGTTGCTACTTGGACGACAAATTCATCGAGTCGCTTGGAGCAGCCTCGGGGTTGGCGCGCGTGTGTGTGGATATGTATTGATTTTCGGCTAATTTTTCTTGTAAAGTGGTCATTTCACTTTCATGCGAAAATATGTAGGGTCTTTTGGTGTATCGATTCGACACTTCCTTGACATGAAGATACGTGGCGAAACAGATCATATCATGTACAGTACCATTTGCTCGGGAATTGTTGTCTCAAATTGTGTCATCTTTGGTTGATAAACTCCAAAAGTTATGAATTCTCAAAATTCAGTAACTCTTCTACGACAAACAAAGTGCTTCAATTTCCTCGGGAAAAAAAAAGAGTTCAGCATTCACATTCGCCAAGGGTTGATTTTCCTGAGCCGCTGTCCTCCGAGAAGCGAGGCGCCGCCGGCTGCATCTCCGTCGCCCGTCGCCGCCTAACCAAGGTAGCACCTTTCCCGACTCACCACGGCGAGGCCGAGGTCACCACCGCCGGCTGCTACCCGGGTCGATTTTCCTAAGCCAGATCGATGATATCCTCTCTCCAATTGCAGATCCACCAGACCTTACCTGTCCCCTGCCTAGGCTCTCCCGCTTCCGATCCATGGAGGAGGCGGACAAAGGGGAGGGCTTCGAGAGGAACAACAAGTCGAGGCTGGACAGCCATCCGGGGGCGGCGGCGGGGACGGCCTGCCGGCTCACCGACGACCTCATCCTGGAGATCCTCTCCCGCGTCCCCGCCAGATCCCTCCACCGCTTCAAGTGCGTCTCCGTGCGCTGGCGCGACCTCATCGCCGACCCTGCCAACCGCAAGAAGCTGCCCCAGACCCTCGCCGGCTTCCTCTACACGACCACCGTCGGCCGGAATCGCCACCACTTCGCCAGCGTCTCCCGCGGCGCAGCCCCGTTCGACCCTTCCCTCCCTTACCTGCAGCCTAGCAAGTACAAGGACATGGCTCAGGTGGACGCCTGCAATGGCCTCCTTCTCTACCTAAGCTCCAGCAAGAACATGGTGAACCCTTGGGCTTTGGCAGAGGATGATTTCCGTTTTGTTGTGTGCAATCCGGCCACTGGGAGGTGGGTGGAGCTGCCCCCTCAACCGCAGGCGCCGGCAGACAGATTTAGATATAACTGTATGGCAAGCCTAGCTTTTGATCCGGCAGTCTCGTCCCATTTCCACGTTTTTTGTTTCGAGGAGACCACCGTGGAAACGTACATGACAGGAGTGAACGTCTACTCGTCGCGAACAGGAGCCTGGAGTCGCGGAGATGGTGGGATTGTTGAGAAAGTGGCGCTATTCTTCTATAGTAAGGGTGTCTTTGTCGGCGGTATGATGTACGTGATTGGCAACCCGAAGGGCATCAGCAACGAGCATGTGCTCCTGGGGATTGACATGCAAGGTAAAGTGCGGAGGACTATCCCTATGCCGTACGGTCGAAGATTTGGTACGATTGGATCGTCGCAGGGGTGCTTGCTCTATGCCGTATCTTCCGTCGATGATAACAATAAAATCCTAGTTTCTGAGATAGAACTCTGGTGCCTCAAGGATTGTGACAGTAAAGAATTGGTTCTGAAGCATACTGCCAGCATCGATGAGCTTATGAGCATGACTGGGGAGAAGTACAGGGTGGTTGGGATTCATCCAGATTGCGACACCATTTTCCTGGTTTCACATGGAGGTGATACCTTGGTAGGGTACGATATGCAACATCAGAAAGTTGGTTGTATCATTAATCTTGAGAAGAATACACAACGATTTCTACCTTATGTTCCTCTGTTCTCCGAGTCATTAGCAGATGGAGATGGGTGGTAGTGTTACCTTCAAACCAGGCTTGTGCTTCCTCCAAGAATTGGCTCTTCTGCTGGCTGAAGTACCTCTGAATCTGCTTGAATCATGCTGCTCAATTTGCTGCTGCTTACACTCCTGCTTGGTTGATTTTCAGTTCAGAGCAATGCCTGGTAAACCTAGCACAGGTTGTTACCCCTGTTCTTGTTTACCTAGCAGAGGTTGTTGTTCTGGACATGTATTAGTTCCATGTGGCTAAAATATACTGTAATCGCTCTTCCTTTCCATAACAATCAGTTATTATGGTTATCCTAAATCCTATTGCAGATTTTAAACCTGGTAGTGTAGTGAAAGGGTCAATCAGACTGGCTACTAGTGCAAATGTCTAGTTGACATTATTCATCCAGTATTTTGATAAAGCACTGCCTTTGAGCAAGTTCTTTTTATGTATGTTCGCTGTAGCTAATGAATTCAGTGGAGCTTTGGATCTGTTAATCACAGAGAAATTGCATCTATGTCAATGAAATCAAATTATAGTGCGTACTCTTGTACAAATAGCAGCGTGCAGGTGAAAGAAATCAGTACACCAGAGTTTTACTGACAGTGGTAACAACAGTTTTATATACATTCAGCTTCATACACGATATTAGTTTGTGAACTGGACTGAATGGCCACCAAAAGTAAGATCTCTTGGTGTGGTTGATTGCTTTGGCTGTGTTGCTACCCTGTTTGAGTCAGCTCAACCAGCGTTGTTTCTGTGTATGTTTGTGATGTGGCGATTCCTGATTCTTGAATGTTCTTTTTAGGACTCTGGAATGCCATTTTATTCCAAGAAAACCTCCGAGCTGTTCCAGAACTGATGATGAATTTATTTTAAAATTGGCATGGAATGAGTCAGACGCGTGTAACAGCTTTATATTCATGCAGAGCCGGACATCCATTTGTCAGTCTGAACATTTGCCGCAATGAGCATAGGCTTGAATCCCAACTAGTATCATACATAATCTTTGTCTAGTGATTTTTGTTTTGTCCCTATCTGTATAGATCATTCATAATCTTGATCTTGTGATTTTTGTTTTATCCCTACCTGTATAGATCATACATAATCTTGGACTAGAGATTTTTGTTTACCTGTATATCTTCAGTTCCTTGGATTGGATCCAAAGTGAAGTCCCGTATCCTTCTCTTTACAGATAGCATCGGTGAATTAATTAACCAAGAACAGAAGGTGTCTTTCTGGAGACCTTCCCTACGTGAAATGGCAGCAAAGATTCAACAAGAGTGGTAGCTACAGAATGGAAGCTGGGAAAACTGCTCATATATATGTCAACCTTTTGCAGGCGGCAGCAAAGAAGGCAGATGGGCACCTCTTTTCAGGTACATGGCACACTCCAGGTACCACGCAGCTGCCTTGAGAAAACAGTAGTACGGCAGAAAAATATTGTTTGTTTTCAACTGAACTAGAGCTGTCAGTTGGCTGCTGTCGGGAGTTTCTTGTTTCATAAACTTGCTTAGTATGTTGATATGAAACGGAGGGTGCAGATATGTCAGGCTTCTGATCTCTGTGCAAAACAAGTTTTTTTTTATAGCCAATGGTGTTTAGTATGGATCAAGAGCCTGGAGATTTTCTTGTAAACTGCCTGTCTGGTATGGCTGTAATCCTGATGATTAATGTTGTGTTTGCGATCATCTCGATCATGACTGGAGGTTCAGGAAGGAATGCTAATATTCAGGCTGTGTCTGGTCTGGTACGTAGTACTCCCTCCGTCCCAAATTAAGTGTCTTTGATCTGGTACCACTTTGTCCTAAAGTTGTACTAAATCAAAGACACTTATTTTGGGGTGGAGGGAGTATCATGCTTGCTTACTTAACCTCATTATAAACCCGTAGGTGTTCAAATTTGTGGGTTAGGTAGTTAACATTTTAAGCCTGTGTACATAAACTGGGATTGGACGGGAAGCGATACAACTCTTCAGGCCCAAAAATGGATCTCTGTTCTCAGTTTTATTTTATTTTTTTACTTTTGGGGAGAATCTTGCCAAGTGAAAGCTTGTACGATCTATTTGTTCCTGTATGTGAACATTTTTTTCTTGAATTCTGCAATTGATGTTCTTCAGAACCGGGCTCAAGTCTAATAAATAATGGGAAGATGGTAGTACCTGCAAGCAGCTTTCGCTTGTGCAAACTGTGCGCCCCATCTAGGATGGAGCAATTTTGTATACTAGATGACCCGGTTGCGCCAATGGCGCAAGAACCCAATTAGAAACGATGTTAGTAGGGAGTAAGTAGATGTAGATGGCTCAAGAACCCAGTTAGAAACGATGTTAGTAGGGAGTAAGTAAATGTAGATGACAATGTAATATGAATTGTATTAACTTAGATCGGCTTTCAGATGGAAACAATACAATGTTCGGAGGGGGGTGTATATAATGTCAGATACAATAATAGTGTTTTAAGCACGCAGTTTAGTATCAATAGGCAACCAGACAGCTTATTTAAAGCCAGAAGACAAAAGGCTCAAAGATCTCAAAGATAAAGAATATTACAGTCAGGACTGCTGGTCCACGTGTCTAGCATGACTTCACCAACTGCCACCACGACGCGCAGCGCTGACCACGTGTCTAGCATGACTGCTGGTCCTGGTTCCATCGACCAGTTCAAGGTATGTGTCGAATGCGTCATGTTCCTCTCCCCACTGTACTGAAGTGAGAACACCTTGGGCTCCATCTTCACGGTGGCTCACAGTACAGCTTGGCAGCGGAGCGGCTCCTGCTGCAGCTCGGAGGTGCTCCGGCTCCATCTGCATCTCAGCGACCCGGCAGCTCGGAGGAGCTACGCCTCCATCTGCATCTCAGGCGGCCCAGCAGCTCCTGCGGCAGCTCGGAGCTGTGGAATCGGCAGATGGTGCCGCCCTTGCTATCCGCGACCCACTGTGAGTGGAAGGAGAATCTCATTTCATTCAGATGAGGAGATATTAGCAAAATAAATGCTTAGCATTACAGATAGTACATAACAATCAATTTTTTGCTACTGAAGTGCATGTCCTTTTCTCTGAAATTAATGGTCGGGTGGAACATATATATTCACCAAGTATATCCCCTCTTCTCAGACCAAGACGACAGAATGAGGTATCATCTGTTTCCTAATTACACTGTAACCTGAAATCTGTGTGCATACGTGCATGGGCATATCCATTTATTCCTAGTAGGAAAATATGCCAAAACATCGGTCACTTTCTCTTTTGAGCTGGAAAGACCGATCACTTGGCTAATATGCATGCAGACACCTCTAATCTAAATAGAGGAACTGAAAAATCAGTCACTATGATTTTATTAACTATATACATATACGTTCCAGTCAAGCGCCTTTCTAGGAAGTGACATGCTTAGCTGTGATTTTCTTAAGTATGCACCACCAAATATTGAAAGGTAGAATAATAGCATCATCCTTTTAGTTCCCATCCATATGGAGGAGCATAAAGATAGCAAAATGTTACTCCCTCCGTTCCTAAATACTTGTCTTTCTAGACATTTCAAATGACTACTACATACGGATGTATGTAGACATATTTTAGAGTGTAGATTCACTCATTTTGCTCCGTATGTAGTCACTTGTTGAAATGCCTAGAAAGACAAGTATTTAGGAACGGAGGGAGTAGTACTGTATGCACCTTTAACTAAAGTATCACCTTCATGGCTAGCAACAAAAAAAGGAGCTTGAAAGTTTTGAATCTTCTGTTGGACACAACAATGGTGTGAACTGATTGGATAAGAATATAACAAATATTTGCTATCTTCATCTGCAGAGAGAGAACATATTCACATGATAAATTAGCAGCCAATTGTCCAAACTTAAAAACAGAATGCAATGCGAAGAACCGCCCACCCAATCATTGCCAACTACATCGCCAGCAGTATATTGAGAGAAATCATCAAATCTGGCCAGAAGAAAAGGTCCCCATGTAGCTATCTTAATTAGTATATGTCCAAAATATTGTTTCCCAAAAGAAACATGAGTTACAGTTTAGTAGGACCGAGAAGGATTCAAGATTATAAAAGGAGCTGGGATACACATTCTTATTAATGTTATTGGTCAGATCTGTGTAGCTTTCAGGGGGCTACCAATCAATCCATATGTCCATCCCTACAATACTTTCAGGAGGGTACCACTCAATCCATTTGAGCATCTCCTTTTTGCATTAATAGAAGAGGAGCTAGCATACCTGCAGATGGGTTGGTGATGGTGAGGTCGCCAGCAAGTAGACCTAGCTGCAGAGGACACCGCCTCCCCCACGCTGTACTGCGTCAAACCTGGAAGTGCACATATTAAAGCAAGAGTTTATCTGCCACATAAGAAAGCACATACATAAATGCAGCAACAATTGAGTTGGGCACACACGAACATTGACAAAGCAAATAAGGAGAAGGCATGCGACTGGCTACCGAAAATAGAGGAAACCGCACAAGCATGGATATGAATACATAAATAAATATACACACGGCGACCCAACCTTGAGTCACAGAACCTCTTTTCCTTCAATCATGCCAGTGCCTCGAGAATGATTTGTCTTCGTACACATGCTAGCGGTTCCCACGATATTTTGTGGTAGCAAATATAAACACTCGACACTTGTTTAAAAGAAGAGAATGTCATGTTCCAAGACTCTAAAAGGACCGGCGGAAGAGTCATATAGATGCATGCGTGTTAATTGGCTACAATCTTGATGGCATGCAACTTTGTAAACTTCTATTTAGAACAAATTAGGTAGCTAAATTAACAACCAAGAGTACAGTGTCGATCCATATTATCCAAATTATGCTAGCTAGTGGATGCAAATAATGAGCATCGAAGTAAAAAAAAAGGGACAGGTAGTGACAGCTGGGTACACTGACAGGAAAATCTGCAAGGCACAATATGAAAATAGGATATGTCACTCGATGACTCTGCACATCTAGAATAGGATGGCAAATTTTACGTAGAACACCGCCCATATTCTTTTTTCTTATCTTGTCTACGGGAGTTAGCTTTGAGAAGTGTAGAATTTGCACACATAATAGTTTGATAATCTGAAATGAGTGTGTGTGCGCCAGAATTGTTATTAAATAGGATAGCATATACATTAGCTTGGAAAAGGGGACTACATATCATTGGACCCGGACCCAGCTCTGAATAGAGAACCTAAATTTCGTATCCAATAACTGAAATTTGTGCGATACATCCATAAAGGAATATTAGCAGGACATGCAGAAATTGGTGGCTGGACATATTGTTTAAGCAAATAAATAGCCACTACTTTCTTGTGCGCAACGGAGCACGTACAAATTCAGGAACTAAGCTTTAGTAACGACCGCATGGTTGATGTGGGAAAAACAACATAGCTATTGCAGCACTGAGCTGTGAGCCTTGCATGATGTGCAGGTAGGCTAGCTTGATGGTGGAAAATCAGTGGCGATATGTCCACATTGGTATTGAAGAGCTTGACAGATGTAATCACTTTCAAAAGGAGACCACATGTGTTTGGATTCAGCTTTAAACAGGGGAGTTTATTTGACACACCTCTCCTCCTTAATCAAATGGCTAAGGTCTAAAAATATATAATGGTGAGCACAAGAGCAGAGTAGTCATGGTTGAGCATGGCCAGTTAACTCTGAAAGAAGAAAGTCTGTGATATTACACTTAATATGTAAAAGAGGCTCAAACAAAAAAAATTCAAAATAAAAATAATGCTCCTGCAGGATATTTTGTATTTACGACATCAGACAGTACCATCAAACGCTATATATTAGTTAGCTAAGTAGGAATCTCTCATCGGATTGTCCTCTAAATAATACCATGGAGGCATGAAACTAAGTATTTTCGGTCAGGAAAACAAAGATGCCGGCTTCCACCATGAATCACAGAATTTTCATATAGTTGTCTCACAAAGCTATTTAAACATAAAAGGAAACAGTAGTACCTTGTATATTTGTACAACCTATCAAGAACAGAGTTGTCAATTAATCTCTTTGTATTGATGCCCTCATCACCAGGCCCACTATCACTGATACCTTCTCTTCCGGAACCATAAGTAGTGTGGTCACTGTAGAAATATGACAAGTTATATTCTACTTGTGTCTATCTCTATCTTGTGATTCCACTGCCCACTGCCGTGGTTGCACTGCTCATGTCGGATTAGAGTTATGGTGCCCTGAGAAACACGAGCAAAGTTTGAATAATCCAGTGGTTATATTCTACTTAAAATGGGACCATTATGCATAATATTATGTATGAATCGATATGAGAGAGAACTGAACAAATTATATAGCAAACTGAGTGTCGTATTCAATTATATCCATGGAAAATATATTACGATCTCCAAACTACAGCAGTGTACAAAGAAGCGACAACCAACTAAGGAAGCGGAAGCGGACGCTGACAGAGATGACAGACCCAAGTCTGGGAAGGATGACAGTCGGATAGATATCTCATCTCTGCTTCTGCTCATCTCCGTTTATTAAGATGCGACAACATATGTATATATATGATGTGCACCCAACTCTGTCTTGAGCATTGCCTGCTGCTGAACCTGACCAATCTATTTCAGATTCTACAACCTGAATGCATAATTTCTTGGATCCCATGACCTGAATGAGGTAATGCAAAGAATCGTAGCACAAAATTTCATTTGAAAATATACATTCAAGGCCAGCAAGGCAGAACAGAACTTAAATTAGAAGCAATGGAGAATAAGAATAAGCTCCTGCAGAATATAAATCAAATTAAGTTTCATGATGGTGGAAAGAGAGCAAGCCATATATAAGGGAGCTACAAAATGTTGATCTTGGACAACATGGCATCAGGGACACACTTGTAAAGACAAAACCAATAGAAAGACGGTTGTGCTTTAATTTAAATGTAAGATGGTCCATGGCCTGGTGATAAAGAACAATTGGATTCACAATTAAAATAATGATCTCATGCAGCAACAACTTCAGTTATACATACATCTATATAACTGGCGCAGTTGCAGGTTTGTTTTTTTTGGGGGGTGTCTTTTCCACTACCTGAACCTCCAGCTGCTGATTTTTTTGAACCATCGGTTGCTCAATGCAGCACCAACGCTTGTATTCTTCCTCAAGCATGCCAATCACCTGGCACCTCAAGTATGCTATGTCCAAAATAGCTTAAAAGCATAACATAAGTTTGTAGGTTCATTAGAGTCTAAAGATGATATTACAGAATTGAGAACCAAAGTGCAGGTCACGCAATGGATCCAAGGTCTAACCTTTGTCTAACTGATTTTCTGCATGATGATGGAGAAGTTCTGTAGACAGAGATAAGAAGGTTCATGACACAAGGGTTCAATAGACAGGGAACCAAATGATTATACTCAATATTCAAGTCAGATAGAGAAAATATTGTATTTCTGCCACATCTTTGAGGAACTGACTGCATCCAATCCGACCATAGTATGCACCGATTTTCAACATGAGCTTGCTCTTCATTCATGTCATGTATAATCTCACACGTGAACCAGTGGCGTGAGGCAAAAAATAATAAGAAGAAAGGAAAACTTGAAATGTTCAAAGCACGCGCGCACACACGCGCGGGTACGCGCACACAAACAATTGTATTACAATTCAATTTCAGCCGAAGATTTGAAATGTTCAATGCATCACTCATCTGCTTAGAAATTAGAAATTACCCTGTCCAAAGCCGAGTAATAGGCCGGAGGCAGCCATGGGAGGAGGAACGCCTACTCCCTCTCTCCTTTGGCCTTCCGAGTTGATCTTTTGACTGCGGAGGCAGCCATGGATGGAGGAGGTGATGGATCTGGAGAACAGGAAGGTTCCTCATCTGAACTGAACTTAATTTAAGAACAAATGTGAGGTTTGTACCACTGCTGCTCATCGTGTTCCATGGCCAGCTGGGGAAGATGTGAGTCAGCCGGAGCGCCATGCGCCACCCGCTGACCTGTAACAGGGGGCTGCGGCGGGGTCAGATGTGTGGGGCACGGAGCAGGGAGGTGGCTAGCGTGCCTACTGAGATGGGGACTACAGAACAAGTTAAAACAGGTGAGAGGCAAGGGAAGTGAAGAGGGAGGAGGATCCATACCTTAGCACGCGAGGACAGCGCCGATGGCACGATGGACTGCTCGTCCTGGGGAAGCCGGGGACACCGCCGCGGCGCAGCATGCCCAGGTCCATCCGCCGGACCGTCGCTCAGGGAGGGAGTGCGTGAGCCGCTGCCACCCCTCTCCCTGGGCTCCATTTCCTTCCCCATCCGGCGGCGCCCCGCGGACTCCTCCTATGTTCGGCTGGAGAAGAACAGGATGGAGCAGATGCCTGCGGCTCAAGCTCCTCCCGGGGTCGCCGCTGCACACGTGGAGATGGAGGCGGGGTGCAGCCTCCGTGCATCGCGCCCAAGCCCAGCCTCCTCGCAGCTCCCGATCCAGAACGGATCGAGCCGCCGCCAACCGCCAGTCGCGCCCGACCTCGCCGGGCAAGAAGCCGACGCCGCCGCCACACCTCCCTCCCTCTTTCCTCTCTTTCTCCTCCTCCCTCCTTCCTTCTCTCTCTCCTCTCATCTTCTCTCTGCTAGGGTTCGTGCGGGAGGAGGGATTGGGAGGCTATGGTGGGGGCTGGGGATGGGCGGTGGCTGGGGATGACGAGACGCCGCCGCGCATGAAGAGGAGAGGAAGGCGACGCGAGGAGTTGCGCCAGCCGGCGGGGGAGACAGGCGGCCGAGAGGGAGGGGGGAGCAGCGGCGGCGTCGGCATGGAGGAGAGGAGCGAGATGGGAAGAGACGAGGGAGAGAAAGGGGGTGACGAGGGAGATATTTCTGCAGCTGCCTCTGTCCGCTCTCGCTGCCAGAAAGGGGGTTCGCTCGCTGTGCCGTACTCATCCCCCTCTTTTTACCCACCAGACCGAGCGGGCTCTCTTTTTACCCACCGGACCGAGCGGGCTCTCCATCAATCGCGGTGATCGACAAAAGCACGCGCCCTCCGTCCCACTGTGAGACTGGCCCACACACAACGCGGCCCACTCGTCAGCTGCTCCTGGACCGATTATGCACCGTGCAGAAAAACAAGTGGCTGGATGTTTACCACCGCAAGTAAAAATACAGGTACTGCAGCCAGCGAGGCAAAGCGTGCGGCGTGGATGATTTTGAAACCCAAATGGCGCTGGTTAAGCGGGTAGCATAGCAGGTTTTATATGTTAGATTACTGTACCATATATCTGAACATTGCAATGTCATAAGCTTCTGACCAGGAACAGCTCTGCCTTGCTTATCATTTGATGGAACACCTCCTTGTTTGGTTGGCCATCATCAAGAGCAGGTCGAGCGCCAGCTGACCTCTCCAATTTTAGCAGAAGCTCTGAGAATTTCTGGAGTTCCTTTCGGAGAAGAATTGATATGTTACAACAGATGATGTTCATCCCTCTCTTAGTATTGCTGTGATCTCTTTTTCTTTTCTTGTCACTGCTATCGCCTCCCGGCTGGGTTCAGTTTGAACATGGCCTGGAACTCAGAAATAAGCATGTCCCGCTTTTCCATTCAAGACAGATAACAAGAGAATGTTATGATCTATCCCCTTTCTTTCCTTGCATGGTGGTGATACCTGTATAATCTGGTTTTGTGATGCAAAAGGTCATGGATCATTGGGCTGCAATTTTAAATTTTCCGAGAAAGAATTTGGTAGTGGGGTTAATTTTAAGATGTGCAATGGAAAACCTTGTCTTTATTCCCGCATAGTGTTACTTGTGAGAGCAGGTACTATGTTTATCTTTCGCTGGAACCGAAGATGAATGAAAGTAAAGTATATTTGGTTGAAACGAACACACGTGCCCCGATTGTTATATTGTTGGATGATTAGATTGTGTTGCTACACTGATTGAGCCGGTTCAGTCAGCATTGTTTCTATATGTTTGGTATGTGATGATCTTGATTCTGGAATGAGAATAGACAAGTATGAGCTGAGAATAGATGAATTAATCAAGATTGCCATTTTATTCCAAGAAAAGCCCGGAGCTGGTTGAGAACAGATGATGATTGCTTCAGATACGACACTAACTACTGTCGTACTAAAATTGTACTCCCTTCGTCCCATATTATAAGAGCGTTTTTGACACTACACTAGTGTCAAAAACGCTCTTATAATATAGGATGGAGGAAGTATGTGCTTTGTCGTAGGTATATATAATAGCACTTCTCTAATTTTATTGTATTATTTATCTTCACTTTTCCATAGATGAATTAAATTAAAGATGAATTAAATTTGTATTTCTCATCTGATCACAAGCAGCGAGTACTAATCATAAGTTGACTATTACTCCCTCCGTTCCAAAATAGATGACTATTAAGGTATCACCACATTTGACAAAACATTACTGGAATGTACAGGCCTTCAGAAATTGATCATAAGTTCACTAGATCGTGATACATGTATGAGTAAACCACCAGCGGCAATCAGCAGGGGCCATCGGAGCATCTTCAAGTGCTAAGTTGAAACGAGTAACGGAGATGCGCCGACGTCTCTGATCTGAATCCTCCTATGCGGCGCTTCTTCGCGGAAGTGGCGCTCATGCAGCCACACACTTGGGCCGGCCCAACGTGCGCGCTCGCTCGCTCGACACCTCGCTTTGGCTGGCCACTTCCTTTGCTCGTTCGCTGTTGACTGGGTGCTGGGTTTGTTGCTGACTGGCCGCGGTTGATTTTAGAAAAAGAATAAAAAAATCCTAAAATATTTCATAAAAAATCAGAGAAATCGTGAATTCAAAAATGTTCATGGATTTTAAAAAAAGTTCATAAATTAAAAAAAAAACATTGAATTTGCAATAAAGTTCACAAATTTGTCAAATTTGAAAAAAGTTCATCAAGTTTGAAGCAGCTCATTATTTTTTGTAAAATAATTAATGAATTTTAAAAAAGGTAATCGATTTTGGAAAAAAATGTTCATCAATTTTGAAAAAAATAAGTCAAAATCCTGAAAAAAAAATCATGGATTTTGGAAAAAATTTCGTTGATTTTGAAGAAAAAATCATGAATTTGGAAGAAGTTCATTGATTTTTTTTAAAAAATCAGGAATTTCATTTTTTAGCATTTAAGAAAAACAAAAGGAGGACAAAGAAAAAAAGGAAAGGAAAAGGCACAAGCAAAAAGAAAAGAGAACAAAAAATACAAGGAAAATAACAATGAAGAAATTGTCCGAAAAAAATTCCAGCGAACCAAAAAATCGGTAAACCGAGGGCTTTCTGCGAACTAAGAAAGAATAAAAAGAAATGAAGAAGCATGAAATCACAGGCGTTAGTTGTCCCTAGTGGTTAATGCGGTTTAGACTTAACAAATACTCCCTCCGTTTGGAAATACTTGTATTTCCGGATGGACGGAGTAGACCGCAAGTTCGATTCACCGTGATGCACCTTTTTGCGGTTTAACAAAAAAAGGCGAAAATGGGCCGACGGCGGGGAGGGGTGTGCGTCTGTCTGCTAAATGCACAATGACGGGCGACTGAAGTGCCAAATAGGAAATGCCACTACCGGGAAGGCAAGGAGGCACAAGACGGCGACACTAATAAAATTTAGGTTAAGACGCTTCGCTAATTTGTGGGTGAGTTCTTTTAGCATATCAGATATTTCATGTTGAATCTTGTTTGAATGAGAGAACGGTCCAGAAGGATCCCGAAACTGCATTGATATTGAAACAACGGTACACTGCAGAAAGCAAAGGGACCCAAAACTAATCCTAATAGCAAATGGGTCATGCAGTTTACAAAGAGGACATCAACAACTAGATGAGAAACGTAATCGGGTCCCTGACATCTTCATGGTTGTAACCACATTGTCTTTAGGGACAACGCCTCTTGAGACGGAGAAGCTTCCATGGCACCACGCCATAGACGCCATGGAGAAGATGACTAGATGAGTTGCCTCCGTTTAGGCTCTTTGGACGGGAGGAAGAAATAAGAAGGCCCCCCTACGGCCTGCATGCAAGGCGGCGAGATGGAGTCCGCCGATAACCGAGCACCTTGGCTGGCATCGCAACCAGTTCCAATCAGCCACCAAGCATGAGCACAAACCCGATCAAGATCACCATCTCCTCTTTGCTTCGATTCCACTGCCACTGTGACCTTGGAAGAGAGAGAGAGAGAGAGAGAGAGAGAGAGAGAGAGAAGAACACCTACATAGAACAGAAACAGGGAGCTTATTGGTGGAGGCATCGACTTTGCATTCCATAGCAGGAGTTGACCTCTAGCCACCCCCGTTGCTCGCTTGCAGTGGCATCCTCCACACAAACATATCACCAGACGCCACATGGGTAGAACACAACCAAAAACTAGAGGCTCTATTCACATAACTACACCGAGCACTTCTCCTTTTCTCTGCTCCGGCCGTCGGAGAAGATAGGGGATTTAGCCGGAAGATGCGTGTCGGGGGGCTTGCTGGTGCCTCCGAGCACCTATGGGGCACTTGGGGGCCCCTTCTGGTTCGGCAGGGGAGCGAGAGCCGCGCGCAGAGCAGATCGAGGTCCGGCGCACGCGCGGGGAGACGGGCAATCTTTACCCAGCTTCGGGGCTCTCCGGAGAGATAACACCCCTACTGCTCTGTGTTGTTATTTGATCTAGCTCGAGCGAAAAGGGGAGCTGTGGGTGTCGAATGGACCGAACCCCTTCTACGTGCGCATGGGCCTCCCTTTTATAGTCTGAAGGGGGTACCCACAGGTGGCAGCGTAGGAAGACGGGGTAAGAACGTAAAAGCGCAGGTTGGTACAATAGTGCACAACAGTGCCCCTACCTAACTCTGACGGCAGGGGACAAGGGCATTAAATGCCCGTCCGGTCGCCCAACAGTGCAGGTGGAGTGACCGTTAAGTGAGCCTCCGGGTGCCACGATGGCGCCTCTGTCAGTTCCGTTTGCCACCTCGCTCTGCATGGTTGCATAGTATCTCGCCACGTGCTCTTGGGATGGCTCGTGATGACGCCACGTGGTGCGCTGGAGTTGGGTGGTAGTTTTGCCACGGCAAGTGCCTTGTCATGTCCTTTGTTGTGCGGCAAGCTTGCGGCCATCGTTTCTGCCGGGCGCTGGGCCGCGGCAAGTTTTCCGGGTGATGCCATGGTTAGCCCTCCGGCAAGCTCCTCTTGCCGGGCCTTCGTGTTCTTGGCTGGTACTTTGTTCTTGAATGGCGGTGATAAGGAGTGGTGGGGAGCCTTGCGGACATCAGCGAGCCTTGCTGCTGGTGCTGCGTTGCGCGTGCACAAGTTCGTGTACTAAGGTGCCCCCTACTTTAGTACACCGACAGAGCCCCGGCCTGGGCCATACACGGTGCCGGCGTTGTTGGGCGGGCCCAAGACAAAGGCACGGGCACACGTGGCTCGGGTCCGCGACAAAGAACGGGCTCAGACCATCGCGCTCTCCCGCAAGCAACGCGCGTCGATTGCGGCGTCGTGGGAGACGTGGGTCAATACTTAATTCTAGGAAATGCGAACGCCGATCTCCTGCTTATAAGCAGGGGGACCGTGGCCGCGAAGGCCGCGAAATCGGCCGAGGCGATGGAGCTCGAGGCGCCGCAGAAGTAGGTACTCTTTCCCCGAAGCTTATTTCGAGGCGCTATGGGCGGAGTTTTACCTTTTTCGTCGATGAAACGCGGCGCATCCGCGACGCCGGTGATTTCCGCGAAGTTTCCAAATCGAAGAAGTGCCCGGGGTACTACTTCTTCCTGTGTTCTTCTCTGCGGGCTCGCCCACCTTTTTCCGATTTCTTTTGCGATATCATGAACACCTACGGGTTTCATCGCTTGATTTCACCCCCAACGCTGTTTCGACAATGGCGGTTTCGCACATCTCTGCGAGAACTTCGTTGGCATCCTTCCCAATGTGGCCCTCTTCGTCATTACTTTCCCTCGGCCGAAAAAGGGGAGCGCCGCGGCGAAATCGCTGGACCTCCCGGATGGGTATGAAGGAAGTGTACTTGTCGGGCGAACTCCGCAGCAAGTGGGACGAGTGGAGGGCGGAGTGGTGTTGGATCTGTGACGACAACCCGCCATCATTCACCGAGCTGCGCAAGACTCGGGTGGTGCGCGGCAACGACTGGAGCGCTCTGTCGTCGGACGACGCCAAGCTGTCGATCGCCACCACCGAATCCTCCGGCCAGCATGCCGGCTCACCACAGGCGGTGGCGCGGATTTCCTTCGTCGCCAGACGCCTCGCAAGCGAGGGGGCGGCCTGCCTGGCAGTTCAGCGGCCCGGCAGATTTCATGAGGCTGAGCCCAGGCCTCAACTTCAACTTCACGGTCATGGAGCTCGGCGGGATGTTGAGGGAAATGTTCAAGCATGATCCCAATCATCCAGAGTGGTTCCAGTTGGCGCGGGGTGTCATCCCTTTGTGCAACAATTCCCAGCGCGATCGCATCTGCGCGATGATGCCAGAGTGTGATTCGCATGGGATAAATGCGAACTGGATAGAGCCTGCTGCCGAGGTCGTGCAACAATTCTTTGACGACTTGTCGGAGGCGGCAGTCAACTCCGATGAGCAGAAACTCCTCACCCGCGCCACCACTACCGAAGAGCTAGCGTATATTGCTAGCCGGGCCGAAGAGGTCGCCGCAGCCGCCGCGGCGGGCGAGTTCGGATTTACGCTGGCGGAGGCAGACGCCGCAGCGGCGGCAAGCCTTGCCGCCCAGGAAGCGCTAGCCGGTGAAGGCGAAGGCGAAGGGGAGGTCGAGGCCGGAACGGGCGAGTCCGCCGAGGGCGCGAGCGGCCAGCCGTCTTCGGGCGACCCGTTGCGGCGAGCCCTGGCGCAGCCCCAATTCCGCCCGAGAAGGCGCCGTCGGGTCGGTGAGTGGCGGAGGAACAGCCGCCAGCAGCCGTGGCGCCGTGGGACACGTTCATCATGGGGCACGCAGCAGCTGGCAGATCCAGTGCGCGCCGGCAACCGAGGCGGGGTCTTCCCGGGCCGCCACGCCTGACCCTGCCGTAGCCCTTGGCAAGCGCCGGAGGGAGCCCACCCCTCCACCACGTCGTGCCGAGAGGGTACCGGAGTTCGATCTCTCCGCGCTGAGCTCCGACGACGACGAGGAGGAAGAGGAGGGAGAGTAAGGCTTTCCTCGCACCGTGCTTGTCCTTCTCTCAATCTTTATTATTGCTTGTCTTGTATCTAACCTGCTTTTCTCCAAACTTCTGTCTCGTACTAGGACTTTGGCGGAGAGAGCGGCGAAGAGGGCCAAGGTCCCCGTGGTCAGCGTCGAAGATGATCCTGCCGTGGTAGCAGAAGATACGTCTGAGACCATTTTGACGGACCCAATCCCTTCTCCTCGCAGCAGCCCCCAGCACAGCCCTCGGCGTGAGCGTCTTGATCCATCCTTCGTCATGGGGGGGTGCAAGGTCGTTTCTTCCTCAGCCAACATCTTGATCATTGACCCCTTTTGTATGCAGGAGAAGAGCAGGCCCACCAGGAGCAGCCGGAGTTCGACGCAGAGGTGTCGTCGGCCTCCACTACGCCATCGAGGGCCGACTCCCCGATGTGGGAGCCGCCTCCGACAAGGAGGAGGGCCCCGGCAAGGGGCGAGACCGGCGAGCCCCGGCGATGGAACCCGTGTTCGCGGAGTCCAGCGCAGGTGAGCTTCCTCGTCGTGGGCTTTCCCTTGGAACCTGCTGATCTCTCTTTATTTTCTTCTGGTTGTTGATTATCTCTTTTCTTCCCTGCCTTCAGATATTCCCCTTAGGGACCCGATGGAGGCCGAGGCCGCCGTTGAGGGGGACGGCCGTGGCAACACTAATGACGCTGCTGCCACCGAAGAAGGGGCCGGTGTGGAGGAGTCCACTGGCGAGGAGGCCGCCGGGGCCGCCGGCACAGGGGCCGGCGAGGGGTCCGGTGATCGCGCCGACGGCCCGGAGGACGCAAGAGCACGTGGTCCAGGCCGACCGCTGATCCTCCGCTGCTGGCGCGGGCGCCGAGCCCGAGGAGCCCCAACCCAACAGATACCTAAAGGCCGGGCGCTGGTGTAGATATCAAGCTCCTCGGGCGCCGAGCTCAGGCGCCCGATTGAAGGAGAGGAATTTGATGGGAGGTACTCGCCTCGCTGGGCTGGCGGTGGTCGATAAAGCAAAGCAGCAGCTGTGAGTCGAGGAGGAGGAGTTGCTTGAAGCTGGTGTCACTTACCGCGCCCGCAAGCGAAGCTCGCGTCCGGAAGCGCTGTCGCAGCAGCGGAGCCGACATAGAGAAGCACGCGGAAGAGCTCAAGAGCCGAACCAGGAGGCCCTCCGGTCCATCGCCGAGGAGAGGGCGCAGCTCGATGAGGCGAAGAAAGCATTCATTCTGGAGAAGGCCGAAGCTGAGGAGCAGCAGAGGATTGCCGCCGAGGAGCTGTCCAAGCGGGACGGCGAGCTGATACAACGGAAAGCGCTTGGACAGCTATGATGAGGAGCTCGCCGCCGAACAGATCACTTGGCGGGCGCCAAGGAAGCGAAGATGCTGCTGCTGCTGCCGAGGCCGCCAAGAAAGAGCCTGGAGGAGAAAGTGACGCGGCTGGAGGCGGACGTGACGAAGAAAGATGAGGAGCTTGCCGCACTCCAGCGCGACCGCGAGGAGGACGCGCGCTACCACGGCGATCTGCAAGCCCAACTCTCCGAGAAGATCAAAGAGCTGGACGCCGCCAAGGGCTCGAAGCGCCGATCTGGGCTGAATCGCCGCTTTGACGGAGACGCGGACGCCGCCAAGAAACGGGAAGATATCCCGAGGAAAGACCTCAAGGACCATGAGGAGCTACCGACGAGGGCCGCCAAGCCCGTAACACCCTCAAAACCACAAAGGAGCTCGACGGAAGGCCTCGCCAACATTGCCGCTCATTGATGAGGAGTTGGCGGAGCTGGACTTGACGGGCTTCGGATATTCCATGGTTTAACGCCCAACCCAGCGCCAAGCTCACGCTTTTCTTCAAGGATGTGGTGACGGCGCTGCGGCAGCTCCGGGAAAGGATCCCGAAGCAGTTGGCCGCAGAGTCGCCCGCCGTCTGTGCCGGGGTCCTGGAGAAAGTGTTGGTGAAGGTCCTCTTCCGCAACCCGGACGTCGACCTCTCCCGCCACAAAAAGCTGCCGGCGGTGCCGATGTCGAGGGCCTCGGGGCCATCGTCGCACCCATCGTGGATAAAGTGAACGAGGTTAAGAGGCTCGATGGCGGGCGCGCGGATTAGGTTGCTCCTCCTCTCCCCCTTCCTTGCTACTGCCATTTTAATTATGGGAACAATTCCAGTTAGCGCCATAATAAGTCATTCTTGTAATATAACTTAGTTATGGGTACTGCTTGCCGCGCTATCCCCTTTATTTTGTTGCGTCCTTTGTATGCTTTTACCCTGCGTTTTGAGGGACCTTGCCGGGGCAAGCACACTTGCTGAAAAGGGACATCAGCAGTTCGTCGGGCGGTGCTGCCTCCGGCAAGGAATCTTGTCGGGGCTAGTTGCAACCCCCTCGTATTGTCGAGTGGGCTCGAAAACAACGCAGGGGCACAACTTAGCCGCGAGTCGATTCCTCCGCGCACAGGTTTGCCATACAAAGCACGAACGTTCAAGGTCTATAGCTGGAAAAGAAATTTAAATTTGAGCGGGCCCAAATTTTAGCTACTTAGCTTTTCTGTCTTCGGCGTCCCGGCAAGGCTAGATTCCTTTGAACGTCGCCTGTTTCATACTTCTACCTTCCCTCCCCCCCCCCCAGTGAACTTGCGGGCGGAGGAATCTTCTGTCTATGAGAAGAAAGAAGAGAAAATAATTGTATGGAACCTTAAGGTTCGCTATTGCTTACCGGGGTGGTGTGCTGCACAGAGTGTCAGGTATGGATGCAAAAAGGAAGATAACGCATTAAATTTGACGAGATGTGCGAAACACGCGAACTTTATTTACGCACGGGAACTGCGCCCGGCTTTGTACAAAGGGTTACATGCGACAGCCGCAATGCTTGTATTAAAGAAAGTGGTTGCGGAATGGGTCCGCAACCGCGCCTCATGGGTAAAACTTGCGAAGATGTTCTATGTTCCAGAGTTGCTTATCGAACGCCATCTTCGGTCTCAAAGCATGACAGCGCCGGGCCTAGTGACTCGTTTCACCCGATAAGGGCCTTCCCACTTCGGCGTCAACTTGTTTGAATTCTTGGCGGATTGAACCCGCCGAAGAACAAGGTCGCCTTCCTCGAAGCTTTTGGCGTTAACTTTGCGGCTATGATAGCGGCGCAAAGCTTGTCAGTAGCGAGCAGCTCGCGACAATGCTCAAGACGATTCTCCTCGAGGAGCAGTAGCGTCATCTTGTCGCAGCTGCTCTTGCTCAAGCTCATCATAAGCGAGCACTCGTGGTGACCCGTGATACGAAGTTCCGTGGGAGAACTGCTTCTGCTCCGTAGACGAGAGCAAAGGGTGTCTGGCTGGTGGCTCGATTTGGCGTCGTCCTGATCGACCAAAGAACCACCGGCAGCTGCTCAATCCAATTTCTCCCGCACTTGTGCAGCCTCTCGAAAGTTCTGGTCTTGAGCCCGTGCAGCACTTCAGCGTTTGCTCTCTCCGCTTGACCGTTGCTTCTCGGGTGAGCAACAGAAGCAAAGCAAATCTTGGTGCCAAGATTTTGGGCGTACTGCATGAAGGCGTGGCTTGTGAATTGTGTGCCATTGTCGGTGATGATCCTGTTTGGGATTCCGAAACGGCAAACAATTGACCTGAAGAACTTGATCGCCGATCAGGTTGCCACCTTCCTCTTGGTTCCACTTGGCCACTTCGTGAACTTGTCGATTGCAACGTACAAGTACTCAAAGCCCCCGACAGCTCGGGGAAAAGGGTCGAGGATGTCGAGCCCCCAGACCGAAAATGGCCAAGACAAAGGGATTGTTTGGAGAGCTTGAGCTGGTTGGTGAATCTGTTTAGAGTGGAATTGGCATGCTTCACACTTGGTTACTTGCGCGGTTGCGTCTTGGAGGGCCGTCGGCCAGAAGAAGCCTTGTCGGAAAGCCTTGCCGGCAAGTGCTCTTGCGCCTATGTGGTGACCACATATGCCTCCATGTACCTCTGCCAACAGCTGTTGTCCATCTTCTCGGGAAATGCACTTTAATTTCACTCCGTTGAATCTTCTTCAGATAAAGACGCCATCGACAAACTGGTACATACTCGATTGTCGGGCTACTCTCTCGCCTCTTCCTGTTTCTCGAAGTTCCCCGTCTGGAGGAAATGGACGATTTGCTGTGCCCATGCCGGAGCCTGAGGCTCGACGACAAGGACTAAAGGCGCAAATGCTGATGCGGGAACATCCGCTTCTATGGCAAGAATCTGGAATTCTGCCGGAGCGTGATGCCCCCCGGCAAGCGTGTCGGTACACAGCTTGTCGGGAGCGTCTGCTTCAACGACACAAACCTTAGGGCTTGCCGGAGCAGCATCGCTCCACAGCAATTTCAGATCGATCCCGGGATCTTGTTGGCGGCGGCTCCGGAAGCTCGCCGGAAGTAGTCGCCGTGACCAACTTTCTCTTTTTGCTTAGTCCCGTTGATGGTGTTACAGATGGCTGAGTTAGCTTGAGCACAAAAATCCCTGGTTCCACAGTAACTTGAGTGCAAAGACACTTGACAAAGCTATCTGCAGTGTCATTTTGAGCTCTTGGAATGTGTTCCATTTGTAGGCCATCGAAATGCTCTTCCAACTTCCTCACTTCATCGATGTATGCTTCCATCAATGGACTCTGATAATCTTTGTTAACTTGACGGACGACAAGCCACGAGTCACCCCCGACAATAAGCTTCTTGATCCCAAGCTCGCTTTGCTATCCTAAGTCCGCAAGCAAGCCTTCAGACTCTGTAAAGATTGTTTGTTGCTTGCTCCTTGGGAAAGTGCATTTGGACCACGACTTGAGGTGCTCTCCGTGGGGCGCGACGAGTAGTACGCCGCACCAAATACTTTGCAGCGAGAAGGCACCATCAAAGTACATGATCCATTCTTTGCTAACTTCCTTGGCGGGATGCTCCTCGCCGGGGTTTCTTTTGTCGGGTGTTGGCGCCCATTCTGCTATGAATTCTGCCAATGCTCGGCTCAATAGTTGAAGTACTTTCAAACTTGAGGCCAAAGCTTGACAGCCCAAAGGCCCACTGACGATCCCGCCCGCTGCTTCCGGATTTTGCAATATCCTCTTCAATGTAAATCGAGTGACTATCGTGATCTCATGTGCTTGAAAGTAATGGCGCAGCTTCCTCGAGGCCATGAGTAGGTCAAGAGCAACTTCGCGACACCGAGTACCTTGATCTAGCCCTCGCAATAGGGAACCGACAAAGTAAACCGGGCGCTGCACCATCCTCTTCTATTTTTCTTCCGGCAGCTGCACGGATCCATCCTTGCCGGGGCCAGAACTTGTCGGGGAAGCCCCCTGCTTATCGCTGGACTCGCCGGCCGCGGTTGCTGACTCATCATCTGCCTCCCTCTCCGCGACTAACGCAGATCGCCATTCGATTGGTTGCCGCTAGATATAGCAAAGAACTTCTCTTGTGGTTTCGGTGCGACAAGCGTTGGAGTGCAGTGATGTATTTCTTCAAGTCTGCAAAGGCGGCCTCCGCTCGAGTCCATTTCATTGACCTGCTTTTTCAAGATTTTGAAAATGGCGGTAGCTTCAGAGACTTAGAGATGAACCTATCGAGAGAAGCGACACACCGCAAGCTGCGCGACATCCTTGACTCAGTCGGTGCTTCGATCCGCTCAATTGTTTTGATCTTGTCGGGATTGGCTTCAATCCCTCTCTCGATACAAAAATCCGAGAAGCTTGCGGAAGGAACCCCAAACACACACTTCTCGGGATTCAACTTGAGATTGATCTTGCGCAGATTTGTGAAAGTCTCGTCCAAGTCTTGGATCAAAGTCTCTTTGTCCTTGCTTTTGACCACTATGTCATCCATGTAAGCTTCCACATTTCTGTGCAGTTGTGGCTCAAAAGCGTGACTGACTACTCTCGCAAATGTTGAGCCAGCGTTCTTTAGTCCGAAAGTGTAGGATCGAAAGTATGTCTAGAGGGGGGGTGATTAGACTACTTGACAATATAAAAATTCAGCCTTTTGATAAAGACAAGTTTTTGGCAGATTCACGATTATGATCAAGTCAAGTATCACCCTACACATGCAATTCTAGAGTATAGGCAGCGGAAAGTAAATTGCACATGTAGTAAAGAGAGGTGGAGAAGAGCAAACGCAATTTGGAGACACAGAGATTTTTCTCGTGGTTCCGATAGGTGGTGCTATCGTCAATCCACGCTGATGGAGACTTCAACCCACGGAGGGTAACGGCTGCGAGAGTCCACGGAGGGCTCCACCCACGAAGGGTCCACGAAGAAGCAACCTTGTCTATGCCATCATGGCATACGCCCACGGAGGACTAGCCTTACTCGGGGTAGATCTTCACAAGTAGGCGATCTCCTTGCCCTTGCAAACTTCTTGGTTCAACTCCACATCTTGACGGAGGCTCCCAAGCGACACCTAACTAATCTAGGAGGCACCACCTCCAAAAGGTAATAGATGGTGTTGATGATGATGAACTCCTTGCTCTTGTGCTTCAAATGATAATCTCCCCAACACTCAACTCTCCTCACCGGTTTGGCTGTGGTGGAAGAAAGGATTGAGTGGAAAGCAACTTGGGAAGGCTAGAAATCAAGTTTCATATGGTGGGAGTGGAGCAACTTGATCTCAACACAAGGGTAGGTAGTTTTCTTCGTAAATGTAAGGTAGGAGTGGTAGTTCTTTCGATGGCTCTCTCCACGAATGAAGAGGGGGTGGAGGGTATTTATAGCCTCCACACAAAATCCAACTGCTACACACATTTGACCAATCTCGGTCGGACCGAAGTTGACAACTCGGTGAGACCGAAAGTTCAAATCATGTGAACGTTGGGATTTTCGAGTGGGACCGAAAATACAATCTCTGTTAGTCCGATTCTTCCAAAGACTAGAGCTTGCCAATCTCGGTGGGACCGACTTCATCATCTCGGTGACACCGATTTGATGATGTATGTTCTGAAGCTTGGCAACTCAAGTTTCGTGAGACCGAGTTCGAATCGGAAAATCCGAAATATCTAGGGTTTGGCTATATGGTGAGGTGGTTCATCTCGGTGTGACTGAAGTTTAGGAAATCGGTGGGACCGAGATTACTTATGAGTGTATATTTGAAGTGAGAGTTGTTGATAGTTTAGGAGATGTATCACTAAGCACTTTGAGCAACCAGATCATTAACATAACCTCATCCCTTTAATAGTATTGGCTTTCCTATGGACTCAATGTGATCTTGGATCACTAAACCAAAAATGGAGTCTTGAGCTTTTGCCAATGCTTGCCTTAGCATTTTGAGGGGTCCACTTCTTCACCATTGCCATACCCATATCAATTGAACTTTCAAATGATTCTCAAGAAACTATTAGTTCAATGATATATATGTTGTTATTAATTACCAAAACCACCCGGGATTAGTTGCACTTTCAATCTCCCCTTTTGGTAATTGATGACAACATATAGATCAAAGCTTCGACAAAGGATATAATCAATGAATAATATCGTCGCTTTGAGAAGTATGTGATAAGCAAGAGCTCCCCTAAATTTGTGCATTATTTAAGATTTGCGCTTGAATGCAAATGCACAATCGATTAGGATCATGGGTCACTCTTCCATGTCACATACATCTTGGTGGAGCGCACAAAATGATAAGTATGAATAGCATGCACCCAATCACCAAGACATGAGTAAATGGTCATACAAGATATGAATAGCATATGATAAGCATTAAGCACACATTAAGGCATAGTACGACCAAGCACTCATCAAAGTAGAGCAAACGTAGTATCAAACACACGGAATGTCTCGAAAAAATCAAAAGTATCTCAAAGAAACGCAAATGAGACGAAAGAGCAAAAGCGAGCACTCTCTCTCGAAGTCCTATGATCTATACAATTTCTCCCCCTTTGGCAACAAGTTACCAAAAAGTTCGAAAAGTATAGAGCTAAGCGCCACCGGGGACTCACTGGCGGCTCCTGCTGGGTTGATGGAGTTGAGATGGCAAGATCGGCGAAGACTTCACTGATGTCTGTGGAGCCGAGGAGTGGTCACCGAGCTGGAGCTGGAATTGATGGAGCTGTGGAGGTGCCGAGGCTGTAGTCCCGTGTCTGCCATCGAATAGCAGCTAATCGGGTCTTCGGGAACCGGAGCAGCTGTTGATAATCATCCCGACTAGGTCATCCTCGCATCTCACGCATGAGCTCTTCCTTCTTCCTCTTTGCTTCCTTAATATCCGCCTCAAGCTTGTTGACAAGCATTTGCACTTGAGCCGACTTCACATCCGAGCATGGATCTTGTCTTCAACAATCCTCTCAAGACTCTCCCGAGACTGCATAATGCTGGCCAGCGTTGTTCAATCCTCCGGTAGCTTCAAGGAGCTGCTCTCCAACACTCTTGGGTTTAGCTGCTGCCGCCGCTTCCTTCTCGCTTTGGCTTTCTTGGCAGCTTCAATCTTTGCTTGACCTTCAACCGACGTTGATCCTCCTCATCCATCACAACTTCATTGTCCTCATGCTCAGCTGCAAGTGGCAAGTGTGGTCTATCCAACAAGTATGTGCCCGTGCCAAACTTGGCATTGATAAGCATCTGAATGTGCGGGCAAATCCACATGACCTCTTCTCGGTTCTGCTGCAGTCCTCTTGATAGTCTCAACTATCAAGTCCATCACCTTGAAAGGTGCCTTCTCATCAAGTATATGCAGCATGTTGATAGAATATCCTCCGATCATGCGATGATCTCGGACTTGGGCATCAAGGTATGCCTCGTAATAGTGTTTGTGGTAGGTAGACCTGCTCGAGATGATACATCGAGCCGAGCTTCAGATTTCTACATCCTTAGTCGGTACCTCGTTGTACATATTCTTCATAGATTCATGGTTCTTCTTGGGAATACCATAGACATCAACATCATCCTCTCTCTCAAGACTGGAGCATTTCAAGTGCTGCCCATTCTTCAACAGTTGAAGAGAATCTTTGGCCTTCATCATCCATGTGATCTTTCCATCCGGATAGAAATGAGTGTGGCATAGAATTGCATAATCATTTCATCATTCCAATCTGTCGACCGACCAATAAAGTCTGCAACACCACATGCGGTGAAGCTCTCATGCACATGTGGAAAGAAGTCTCGTGCTCTTCACTATCAATGTATGCCCATCAACATAGCGAGTGTCGCAACTATGGGCTTCTTGTCCATCAAGACAGCCTCATAGAAGTCCCGCTGCTCTCTCGGTGTGGAATCTTGGATCAACAGCAGTTCTTCTCCTCACAAAGATATGGATCAGCTTGTCTCCATAGCCCGAGACCTCTATCCTTTCTTTCCTTCATGTTCTCAGCTTGAGGATGAGCATCATTGTGAAGTGGCAGTTTCGATGAAGTTTCAAGAATACAGTGCCTCATCATCCGACTCAGTGGTGGCACATTATCTTTCTTCTTCTCTGAAGCTGGAATGTTCCCGATAGTCTTCTTGGGCTTGGCAAAGCGAGCTTTGCTTGAGCTGCCTTGACCGGAGCAGATGGCTTGGACTTAGAAGGGCTCCACTCGATGGCATCACCCATGAACTTAGACTTCGAGGAGGAGGCTGGGGTGCTTCCTCATCCTCATCTTCCTCTCGCTGCATCATCATGCACAATCCTCTTCCTCTTGGAAGTTTTCTTCACCTTGCTTTTAGTTTCCTCTTCCAAACTCAGCTTCTTGGCAACAGTGGACTTCTTCACTTTTTCGGTGCCTTTCTTGGTTTGTGCCCTTGATGCTCTTTGGCAACAACTTTCTCTTTGGCTTGGAGGAGACCTCTTCCTCAACCATGAAATCGAATCTTCTTCATCGAGTTCCTCTTCTTTTCGCCCCTGGTGGCTGCAGGAGGCAAACCACTTGGTGTGCTCCTCTCACCATCATCTGAAAAGCTCTTGGGCTCGGGACTAGTGCCCGCCTCGAATTTCAGCAATAGGTGACTCAGACTGTTCGCTGTCACCGGCATCCGACATGGCCGACAACCCGTGAATAGATAAGGTGTAGGCAGAGTAGAAGAGTTATCACAAACGCGTAAGATTTTGCAAACAAAATGAGTTCAAATTCTAGTATTAGGTTTTCACAGAAGACATTTCGTCGACGAAGTTTAAAATTCGTGAATCCAAGTGTTCAAACAGAAGCATTCACACCACTTTCGGTTGGACGAAGTGGGTTTCGGTCCCACCGAAAACACTAGGGTTTCACTAAATCCTCATTTCGTCGCACCGATTTGCACAACTTCGGTTGGACCGAAGGTAAAGGCAATGGCCAGAGGCCAAATCGGTCATACCGAGAATGTAAAATCGGTCTCACCGAGATGTGTTCGGCGGAAACCTAACCCTAAAACTTTTACTCAATCTCGCTCTAACAAACTAATCTGGTGTTAAGGAAGATCTCAAACGTGGCAAGATGTTAGGCAAACCAATCGTGCATTGAATCGAGATGGGAGCACGAGTGGGATCAAACTCACCCTAACTTGGTGGAGTTCTCACGGCGGCAACGGCGCGAGAAGATGTCCGCTGACGGCGACGGAGACTGCGGGCGAGGGCGACAAAGCGACGACGGAGACGATCCGGAGACCACGGCGACGGCAAAGAAGGGGTGGGGCGAGGCGTTTTGAAGTAGAAATCAACGCGCACGCCCTCGGAGTATATATACCCTTTTGTCGGTGGGACCGAGTGTAAAACTCGGTGGCACCGAGATGGATAATCGCAGGCATTACACACTTCGTCACGCCGAAAATTGCAACTCGGTTTCACCGAGGTGAAAACCTAGATCAATCAAATGCTTTCGGTCCGACCGAGTTTGAGTGGGTTGGTCCGACCAAATCACTTAGAAGGTTTTGGAAGTTAGCCCTTGACGGATCGGTGGCTCGAGTGCTCCTCACTCTGAGGGTCCAAATTGACTTGTTCAAAGTTTGTGATGTAAGCATGAATAGAATTTGAGACAAGAAAGCATAGATAGCTAGGGAGGTACTTAGGCATTCTTGTTCATCCATTTGGTCAGAAAAATCAAAGAGACCAAAACAACAAATGGATGTCCTCGAATGGATAAAGTTATGCATCCAACATGCTCACACAATAAGATAGCAAATGAAATATGTGTCAAACATGCACCATCAAAATTCTAGCTACTATCACACAATTTGTCGATGACTAGGTCATCTTTATATGAGTATATTGACTTAGGAGTCAAATGAGAACATTTGATCATAGGTCATACTCATCGTTTAAGCACAAGTGGGGTTACCACTTTTACATAAAGCATTAATGTGTTCACATCATTTGAAGATGCTTTAGCTCAATTCTTTAGAGCAAAGCTCCCCTTGATGTGAGAACCCCTTTAAAGGGTCAAACTAACCTTGGGTTGTCGAGAAGACTTCATGTAGATGTTGAAGATGTGGATGCTCAATGTTGATGAAGATCATCAAGAGTTGGGAGCAATCCTTTGGATTCGGGCACTTTCAATACCTACATGGGTTAGTCCCACAAGGAAAAAACAAGGATATCCATGGACATAGATTGAAGTTCACAATAGATGATGTCCATGAAAGCAATGGTTACCTTGTCCCTTGACTTACCAACAAGAGGGTTTGTGACTCCATGAACTAGTGCAAGATGTGGAAGTTGGTTGCACAAGTTTTGCCAAAATGAATGTGAGTGAAGTATGTTGGCGGAGTCACCCTCGAGAACTCTCTAGTTCTTCTTCTTCGGGATCCACATCATCTTGATGGGAATCCTTGGGGTTGTAGTTGAGCTTGACGAAGTAGAACTTGACGTTTCCTTGGGAACCCACTTGACCATGGCTTTAGGTGCTTCAATAAATGCATCAATCTCCTCTTGAAGCTTATCCTTGCCTTTTAGCTTGTGGTCTTGTGGTGGAAGGTCATCTTGAGCTTGTTCCACATTGGAAGAAGTAGGATCATACTTCTCCTTTTGAGAAACAAACTTTGGAGTGGGATATTGACCTTCTTCCCATTCAACACTCTCGGCGTTGAACTTTCGCTCAAAACCAATTCCTTGATTCTTCGGTGCCTTCCTTGCTTAAGTAACAATTTCTCAAAGTTCTTGCTTCCGCAAGGCTCTTGTAGACACCTTTCTATAATCCCTTTCAATAAACTATTTTCTTGCTCAAGTGTAACTTGGCTTGAAACATTGTTAGTGGAATCAAGAGAACTACTAGAAGCAACAATATTGGATTTAGCATGGTTATTGTTACTACTAGATGAAGAATTTTTCTTATGCTTGTCATGCTTAGTTTTAATAGGTGGCAAGAAATTAGACAAGAGAAGTCGCTTGGCAAGATATGAAGAACTCTTCTTTCAAGATCGTCATTGATAGCTTTTAGAAACTCATGTTCTTGCTCTAGATTGAGCTTCTCGAGCGTAGCTTCTCATGAGATCTTAGGAGCTCTCTATGATCTTCTTGAGTTGTTTCATGAGCTAACTTAAGAGTGTTTAGTTCTTTAGTTAGACGCTCAATCTCCTTCATAGCATTGTCATTCGACTCTTCTCGACTATAAAGACTACTAGCATGTTCATCATTACTAGGCTCACTAGATTTGTCATGTAAAAGCTCATCTTCACCAAGCAAGTCATCCTCATCACTATCAAAGTCAATAAATTCAGGGTGTGATACCTTGGGGCCTTTAGCCATGAAGCATCTTCCAATTCCCTCATTTGGTGAATCAAATAAGTCATAGGAGTTGGAGTTGGAGGACACGAGAGCAAGACCGGCAACACCTTCATCTTGACTGTAGTCGGAGTTGGAGTGATAGCTTCTTTCGGAATGGTTGTCTGAGTCGAGCCGGAGACCCATTCACCTACATGAGCTTGATGTTTTCTTCTTGTGTAGCTCCTTGATGACTTGTCTTTCCTCTCCGAATCCTTGCTTCTCCGAGAGGGTCTTCGCTCATAACGATCATCTCTACTCCTTCTCTCTTCCGAGGTGACTCTTCTCTTGAGCTTCTTCTTCTTGGAGATTCTTCTCTTCTCTTGTGGGGAGCCGAGCACTCATTTGAGTAGTGTCCGGTCTTCCACAATTGTAGCAGCTTCGATCATGACTAGAAGATCTCTTTTCATCATATGATCTAGACTTTGAGCTTCTTTCCTTGCTTCTACTCTTGTAGAATTTGTTGAAGTTCTTCACCATTAGGCTTATCTCTTCATTGGAAACTAGCTTGTCACTTGAGGTTGTGGGAGCATCACTTGTAGCTTTGTAAGCACCACTTGACTTGTTGTGAAGCTCTTCCTTATCTTTAAGTGTCATCTCATGAGCAACAATTCTTCCAATGACTTGGTTGGCTTGAGATCCTTGTAGTTTGGCATCATTTGGATCAAAGTGCACACCGTGTCATACTTTCCATCCAAAGCTCGAGAATCTTCTTGATGATGAATCGGTCGGTCATTTCTTCGCTTCCTAAGCCGGCAATCTCATTTGTGATGAGAGCAAGCCTAGAGTACATTTCAGCGACTCCTTCACCTTCCTTCATCTTGAACTTGTCAAGTCGACCTTGAAGAACATCTAGCTTTGATTCCTTCACGGACTCGGTACCTTCGTGCATTTCACCAAAGTATCCCAAATCTCTTTTGCATTCTCAAGACGGCTGATTTTGTTGAACTCCCGGGACACAAGGCATTGAAGAGAATGTCACAAGCTTGAGCATTGTTTTGTAACATCCGCAATTCATCCGTTGTAGCTTCACGATCCGGAACTTTTCCTTCCTCGAAGAATTCACCTTGCAAACCAACACAAATAATGCCCCATGCGGCTGGGTTATGTCCAAGAATATGCATTTTCATTTTATGCTTCCAACTAGCAAAATTTGAACCATCAAAGTAAGGACCTCTACGAAAATTACCCTCACTAGACGCCATACTCTCCTAGGTTGTGAAACCAAGCTTATGGAGTCCAATGCAATGGAAACCAATACAATGGAGACCAAAGCTTTGATACCACTTGTAGGATCGAAAGTATGTCTAAAGGGGGGGTGATTAGACTACTTGACAATATAAAAATTCAGCCTTTTGATAAAGACAAGTTTTTGGCAGATTCACGATTATGATCAAGTCAAGTATCACCCTACACATGCAATTCTAGAGTATAGGCAGCGGAAAGTAAATTGCACATGTAGTAAAGAGAGGTGGAGAAGAGCAAACGCAATTTGGAGACACAGAGATTTTTCTCGTGGTTCCGATAGGTGGTGCTATCGTCAATCCACGTTGATGGAGACTTCAACCCACGGAGGGTAACGGCTGCGAGAGTCCACGGAGGGCTCCACCCACGAAGGGTCCACGAAGAAGCAACCTTGTCTATGCCATCATGGCATACGCCCACGGAGGACTAGCCTTACTCGGGGTAGATCTTCACGAAGTAGGCGATCTCCTTGCCCTTACAAACTTCTTGGTTCAACTCCACATCTTGACGGAGGCTCCCAAGCGACACCTAACCAATCTAGGAGGCACCACCTCCAAAAGGTAATAGATGGTGTTGTTGATGATGAACTCCTTGCTCTTGTGCTTCAAATGATAATCTCCCCAACACTCAACTCTCCTCACCGATTTGGCTGTGGTGGAAGAAAGGATTGAGTGGAAAGCAACTTGGGAAGGCTAGAAATCAAGTTTCATATGGTGGGAGTGGAGCAACTTGATCTCAACACAAGGGTAGGTAGTTTTCTTCTCGTAAATGTAAGGTAGGAGTGGTAGTTCTTTCGATGGCTCTCTCCACGAATGAAGAGGGGTGGAGGGTATTTATAGCCTCCACACAAAATCCAACTGCTTACACATTTGACCAATCTCGGTCGACCGAAGTTGACAACTCGGTGAGACCGAAAGTTCAAATCATGTGAACGTTGGGATTTTCGGTGGGACCGAAAATACAATCTCGGTTAGTCCGATTCTTCCAAAGACTAGAGCTTGCCAATCTCGGTGGGACCGACTTCATCATCTCGGTGACACCGATTTGATGACGGAAGGTTACAGAAGCTTGGCAACTCAAGTTTCGGTGAGACCGAGTTCAGAATCGGAAAATCCGAAATATCTAGGGTTTGGCTATATGGCTGAGGTGGTTCATCTCGGTGTGACTGAGTTTAGGAAATCGGTGGGACCGAAATTACTTATGAGTGTATATTTGAAGTGAGAGTTGTTGATAGTTTAGGAGATGTATCACTAAGCACTTTGAGCAACCAGATCATTAACATAACCTCATCCCCTTTTAATAGTATTGGCTTTCCTATGGACTCAATGTGATCTTGGATCACTAAACCAAAAATGGAGTCTTGAGCTTTTGCCAATGCTTGCCTTAGCATTTTGAGGGTCCACTTCTTGATCATTGCCATACCCATATCATCGAACTTTCTGAAATGATTCTCAAGAAACTATTAGTCCAATGATATATATGTTGTTATTAATTACCAAAACCACCCGGGGATTAGTTGCACTTTCAGAAATGCATCCGTACGAAGCAGTACGTGCCACATGGAGTAATGAATGCGGTCTTTTCTTCATCCTCTTCAGCCATGAAGACTTGATGATATCCTGAGTATGCATCAAGGAATGAAAGCAGATCGCATCCCGCTGTGGAGTCAACGATCTGGTCAATGCGCGGCAAGGGAAATGGATCCTTGGGACAAGCTTTGTTGACATCAGTGAAGTCAATGCAAAGCCTCCACTTCCCATTTGCCTTGCGTACGACCACCGGGTTGGCTAGCCACGTCAGATGGAGTACTCCACGGACCAGTCCCGCTGCTTCCAACTTCTTGATTTCTTCTGCTATGAACTCTTGCCGTTCTACCGCTTGCTTTCTGACTTTCTGTTTGACTGGCCGTGCGTGAGGGCAGACGGCAAGGTGGTGCTCGATTACTTCCCTAGGAACGCCAGGGATGTCGGATGGTTGCCATGCAAACACATCAACATTCGCCCGCAGGAAAGCAACGAGCGCGCTTTCCTATTTAGGGTCGAGTGTGGCACTGATGGTGAAGGTGCCACCAGTGCCGTCTCCCTTGGCGGCCACCTTCTTGGTCTCTGGTGAAGCTACCTTCGTCTTTTTGCACTTGCCGGTGGAGCTCGATGGCGCGTCCTCGACGGCAAAGACAGGCTCGGGAGATGCGCTTGCGGAGTGAGCACCGAGCTATCCTTCCGGACTTGGTCTTCTTCTTCCCCGGGAGCTTCAATGCAAGTGGTTCGCGCTCTGCCGCAGCAGCTGCTTCCGGTAGATCTCGTCGGCGCAGATGAGTGCATCCTTCTTGTCACCTTGGATAGAGATGACGCCATCGGGCCTGCATTTTGAGCACATTGTATGCGTGGTGAGAGGCCGCCATGAACTTGGCGAAAGTGGTCGACCGAGTATCCCATTGTAGGGCAAAGGAATATCAGCCACGCCGAATGTGACCCTCTCGATCCCCGAAGTTCAGCTCATTGCCGAACGTCACCGTAATGTGATCTTTCCTTGGGCTGGCTCCTTCCGGGTTTATTCCTTGAAAGGTGCCGTCTCTTCTAGCTCATTGTCGGGAATCTGGAGCTTTTGAGCACTGCGGAGGAAATCAAGCTCAGCCGGCCCGCCGTCAACCAACATCTTCGCGACCTTGAGGTTGCGGATCGTCGGTGAGACCAACAGCGGCAATCACCCGACCGCAGTGATGCGATCAGGTGATCCTCAACGTCAAGATGATGGGCGGCCTGGACCACTTCAGAGGCCTGCGCGCCTCGACGGACGGCTCCACTGCGTTCACTTCCCGCACCCACTGTTTGAGTCGGCGGTGCGAGGTGTGCAGGGAGGCGCCGCCGTCGACGCACAATACTTCTGTTGCCTTCTGAAACTCTTGATCCTCAGTCTCATCCTCCTCCATCTCATCATCTTCGTCTTCATCCTCGTCTTTGTCGCGGCCGCGGGGAGGCCTGTCTCCTTGCCGCGGCTTGGCCTCGCCGCGGTTCCCTCCCCGGGCGGGAAGCTTCTTGCCGGATCCTCCGCCACCTCCCTGGGCTCTCTCCTTATCACGGCGCTCGTACTCAGCTTTCTGCAGCTCCGCCATCTGCTCTACTTTTTTGCAGGTTTGGAGGTCATGGCCTTTGGTGCGGTGGATCTTGCAATAACGCTTGCTGGAGCCGTCCTGCTTGTCGACGGCCGCTACAGCCTCGCCAGAATCGTTGGTCTTGGCTTTGTCGGAGCCGCCTCCGTTGCCGGAATGCTCAACAGCTAGCACATCCTTAGCTTTCCTCTTCCTATTGTTCCGCCTCCGGTTCCTTCTTGCCGGGGCAGCGTCCTCGCTGTCAGATCCTTCTGCTCCGGCAACCTCTCCGGGGATTTTCCTCCCCACTTCAGCCCGTGCACACTTGTCGGCAAGAGCGTAGAGCTCGCTGACAGCCATCTCCTCCCTCATCCTGCGGTTACGCACGTTCTGATGAAACGCGCTGATAACCGCGGCAGGGTGGACGTCCGGAATGTTGCGCCGCACTGGCTGAATCTTTGTATATACTCTTGCTAGGGCTCCCCTCCTACGGACGAGCAAATGGAGGTCACTTTCACGCCATGAGGCTTGTGGCCGCCCGTGAAGGCGCCGACAAACCGATGACACAGTCCGCCCATGAAGAGATGGAGCCGTCCGGCAAGTGCATGAGCCAAGATCGACGTTGGGCTTGAGTACGGCGGGAAGTAGTTGGCGAGGATCTTCTCGTCGCGTCCTCCGGCAGCTCGCACCGCGATGGTGTAGATCTTGAGGAACTCCGACGGTGTATCCTGCCATCATACTTTCGGAACATCCGCTTGAAGTTTTTAGTTTTGGGCCATCGACTTGCCGCAGCTTCGCGGGTGAACGCGGGCAACTCGCCACATATGGCAAGTCGCTGGTTCTCTCGGGTGCGTCTTGGCGTCGACAGATGGCCCGGCGCGCGCTGGTCGATTGACGCCGCGCTTCTCTCCGGCGCTTCGATGCGAAAAGGCGTCTTCGTGCCGCCGTTTTGGAGAACGTGGCGCCGATCCCGCGAAGTTCGCGGGTCCGATGACGCGTGGAGTCGGCGTCAAGATTGGTCCGGCGAGCTAGTGATCTTGGCCTGTGGGGCTGGGAGCGCATGGAAGCGGTACCCCCAGCGGTCCTGTCGGCGCCGTCCTGCGCCAGGGCGTCTTGTCGGGCCCTCGACGCGTTTGGTCGCCGGGGCTTGTCGCCATTGGCGAAGCCGACGAGGCTGTGTATGGCCATCCTCGAAGAGTCGATCTTGTGTGGCGCCGAGGGAAGTCAGAAGCAGCCGGCTCGGGCGCGCGCCTCTCGCAGATCTTGGGCAGCGGTGGTGACGGGCGGCGCGAGGAGCGAGATGTGCTCGGACTCCCAACCGGGTTGGGAGGAGCAACACCCGCCCAGCGATCAGACTTCACTCGCGCCAAAGATGCGGTCGTGCATGCCGACCGCGAAGCGCCCCGCGACCACCGGCAGCCTTGCTCAGCACGCAAGCACGGTGCTTGGAGCACCGGGCGTTGTTGACCTTGAACCTCTTGGGAAGGGCGCGCGTCACCGTCGCGCGAAGCTTGCGGGCCTTGTTCTCGGATCTCGTGACGACACGAGACCCACCGGCGGCACCCGCTCCTCTCGCTGGCGTCCACCTCACCACCGCTTGCTTGCTCGGCGGTGGTGGTGGAATTGATGTAGACGGAGCGGCCACCTCCAAGGCTTCTTCTTCGGTGGCATGTTGACGATGACGCCGATGTAGTGCGTGGAGACCGGATCGATGCTCACGACCTCGACGCCCCTACCGGGCGCGCCAAAGATGTCGGGGCTTCTTTGGTGCCTCCGAGCACCTATGGGCACTTGGGGGCCCTTCGTTCGGCAGGGAGCGAGGGCCGCGTCGCAGAGCAGATCGAGGTCCGCGCGACGCTGGGAGACGGCATCTTTACCCGGCCGGGGCTCTCCGGAGAGATAACACCCCTACCGCCGCTGTGTTGTTATTTGATCTAGCTCGGCGTCTGCGAAAAGGGGCTGTGGGTGTCAATGGATCGAACCCCTTCTACGTGCGCATGGGCCTCCTTTTATAGTCTGAAGGGGTACCCACAGTGGTGGCGAGGAAGAGGGGTAGAAACGTAAAGCGCGAGTTGGTACAACGAGACAACAAAGTGCCCTACCTAACTCGACGGCGGGGGACAAGGGCATTAAATGCCCGTCCGGCCGCCCAACAAGTCAGTGGAGTGACCGATTAAGTGAGCCTCCGGGTGCCACGATGGCGCCTCTGTCTGGCCCGTTTGCCACCTCGCTCTGCATGGTTGCGTAGTATCTCGCCACGTGCTCTTGGGATGGCTCGGTGATGACGCGTCACGTGGTGCGCCTGGAGTTGGGTGGAGGCCTTGCTGCAAGTGCCTTGTCATGTCCTTTGTTGTCTTAAGCAAGCTTGTCGCCATCGATTCTCTTGGAAGCGCGGGCGCCGCGGCAAGTTTTCTCCGTGATGCCATGGTTAGCCCTCCGACAAGCTCCTCTTGCCGGGCCTTCGTGTTCTTGGTCGGTACTTTGTTCTTGAATGGAAGTGATAAGGAGTGGTGGGGAGCCTCACGGACGTCAGCGAGCCTTTGCTGGTGTCATGATCGCCCGTGCACAAGTTCGGGGTACTAAGGTGCCCCCCTACTTTAGTACATCGACAATGCGGCTCTCTCTCGACTAACTCTCAATGGCCTCTCTCGAAGCGTTGGGGCTGTCTCCCCCCTTTCATTGAGAACGGTCACACGCAACTATTCAAAAGCACAAATGGGCTATTCCCTATTGTATATATATATATCCTCCCCTTCTAGTTCTACTGTGGATTTTGCTTTGAAAATAAAAAGATCAACTGAGTCCAAACCAGGACTATGCTCTTTTTAGGAAACCGGAATTACGGTTCGTTTTACAGTGTTCATCAGCCAACAAGATCATTCACTTTTCTTTTCCCATGCGGGGCCTGGTAGGGCTGTATGCAGGTGACAAAACACGTCCTAGGTTTCCTCTATGTCCAGCAAGTCTCCCCTTTCCTTCTAGCTGGGCACCATGACATTTTAAAATTTTGTTTCAAAAACGTCGCGATGAACCAACATGTGGTTGGATGGTTAGAGGGACTATTGTATCCCCAACCCATGAGTGTTCAAGTCCCGTTGCTCGCATTAATTCCTGGATTTATTTTAGGATTTCTGGCAATGTGCACTCAGTGGGAGGAGACGTTCCCCTCGAAGACGAGGTGCCTACGGTGACTGTAAATTTGAAGATGATATGCCGGCTCAATCTTTCAAAGCTGCTCATAGGATAAGGTGTGGATGTGTGCGTTCATAGGGATAAGTGTGTACAGATATGGCGTTTGATATGTATTACTACCTCGCCCCAAAATAAGTGTCTCATCAGCAGACAACTTTTGATTTTAGAGTTAAGACAAAGTTGAGACACTCATTTTGGGACGGGGGAGTGTTGAGACACTTAACATCGCGATCGTTCGTCCTATCGCGTGCCGCGGCATCACGTGCACAACGTTATACTCCCAACGCGGAGTCGCGGACGCCGAGACGGACACAGTCAACCAGCCCGCCGGGCAGAACAGACAGGCAGACACACAGAGCCGGGTCGGAGTTGGACGCCCACCGCCCCACCATATATCCCACCCGCTGACACACCGCAAAAACTAATTTCCACTTTTTTTTCCTGCGGTCTCTTCCCCTCCGCGAGGAAGCAAGCAAGGAAGCAAGCAAATCCATCGCTCGTCATCCATCCCAAGGTACTCCCCCCTCCCCCCCTCGATCCATCGATCAATCTCACCCCCGGATCGGGGCCAAAATCGCGCGATCCGCCCGCCCCCGGATCCCGATCCGCCGATTTCCCCCCCAACTAACCGGCGTTCGATCCATCCAATCCAGGCCGCCGGCGACGATGCTGGAGGAGCTGCTCATCTTCACGCGGGGCGGCCTGATCCTGTGGTCGTCCTGCCGCGCCCTCGGCGGGGCCGCGCTCCTCAAGGGCTCCCCGATCGACGCGCTCATCCGCTCCTGCCTGCTCGAGGAGCGGTCGGGCGACGCGGGCTTCACCAAGGACGCCTACGCGCTCAAGTGGACCTTCAACAACGACCTCGGCCTCGTCTTCGTCGCCGTCTACCAGCGCATGCTCCACCTCCTCTACGTCGACGACCTGCTCGCCGCCGTCCGCAGGGAGTTCTCCCAGATCTACAGCCCCAAAAGGGTTTCCTATGACGACCTGTTCACCGAGACTTTCCGGCAGCTGCAACTCGAGGCCGAGGCGCGCGCCGAGGCCATGAAGAAGTCCCGGCAGCAGCCCACCAACCCCTCCTCCGGCGGCGGCGCCCGTGGCCCCGCCGGCAAGAAGCTCGGCACCAACGCTCGCGCTGGCGGCGGCGGCGGTGGTGGGAAGAAGAATTCTGGCTCTGGGAAGGATGATTCTGATGGCGGCGACTCGGGGAAGGAGCAGCAGAACGGTGATTTCACCGCTAACGGTGGTAGCGTCGCCAAGGGTGGGCACGAGAATGGCGCTATTAAGCAGAATTCTCACGCCGCCCGGGCTGTTGTTGTTGACAGTGACGGCAAGGAGAACGGGGACCCCAACGACGGGGCCTTCGATGTAAATACCTTGCGTAAGAAGACAGGAGGGAAGAAGGGCGGCGGCGGCGGCAAGAAGAACGATGTGAAGAAGCCGGCCAAGGCCGAGCCCAAGAAGGTTGTCAAGCAGATGAGGGTCTGGGACGACAAGCCGCCCAAGAACGAGAAGCTGGACTTCACGGACCCGGCTGACGAGAGAGGGGAGGAGGTGATTGAGAAGGTGCTTACCAACCAGGGGGATAGCATGATGGATAAGGATGAGGATCTGAGCAGCGATAGTGAGGATGAAGAGGATGAGGAAGAGGAGAATGCTCAAGCTGGCCAGAAGAAGAAGGGCTGGTTCTCCTCCATGTTTAAGAGGTATATAAGAATTGTGTTCTGCATTTGTTTTCTCGTATCGTTAGTAGCCTATAATTAGTAATCTCTCTTTAGTTGCTAGTAGTGTCAACTTAAGCTATAACATAATGTTTTTCCATACTAATTCTGTAGTTCAAACCGTGGCATGAAAATAAGATAGTAGATAGTTTAGCCTTCAGAAGCACTATATGATTTTGATGTCTTCTCAATGGTCATTATCTGAAATAACAGTTGTGGTTTGGCTCTCCATGATTAGTTGGCTGATAACAAGATTTAGTATCCATTTTCATTGAGGAAAGAGATGCAGATATGTGAAACAAGATTTGTTCACCCAAATTTGCTAGCTCAACCATTAGCTAGCTGCATAGGTGGAGTAATGCCATTGCACCTGCCACCTCAGTTTGGACACTTGATACACACATACCTGACACAGTACATAGTATAGTTGTATTCCAAAGAAAACATCGAGAAAATCTGATGTAGAACAGCAAGTTGAGTTTGAAACCTTGAATATAAGCATGTTAACCATGATATAGGGTACATATCTGAGGTGGTGGTTAGTCTTTCACTGCCTGTGATATATTAACTAGAATTTTTGTTTTCGTCTAACATCCTGCATTCAAGTAGTGTTTACCAGCTTGTTAGCTTTCTCTCACAATTTTGCAATCTATGAACATATCACTTAATTGCAACATTTGTATTTTTTCTGTGCTCAGCATTGCAGGTAACAATGTACTTGAGAAGTCTGATCTGCAACCTGCACTCAAAGCCCTTAAAGATAGACTGATGACAAAGAATGTGGTATGCATTTCTTCATATTACTAGGCGATTAAAACGCTCTTATATTACTAATATTAGTTTACGGAGGGAGTATTTAATAACCCTATTAGTAAACCAGCTCTTTGTAGTTTGGTTCTTCATCTGTCTGGGTAATGAAATTGGCCTTGTTTGCGCAGGCTGAAGAAATAGCAGAAAAGCTCTGTGAATCAGTAGCAGCTAGCCTTGAGGGCAAGAAGCTAGGATCCTTCACAAGAATTTCTTCTACTGTTCAGGTTTGCAGCACACACCACTCTGAATCACTTCACATTTACATTCAGGCAGACATTCTGTACAGCTTACTCATACACTTCATTTGATTGTCGCTTCTTCAGACAGCTATGGAGGAGGCTCTTCTTCGCATTTTAACTCCAAGGCGATCCATTGACATATTAAGGGATGTGCAAGCTGCCAAGGAGCGTGGCAAGCCATATGTCGTTGTTTTTGTTGGAGTGAATGGAGTTGGAAAATCTACCAATCTTGCAAAGGTTTAATATATTTCAAATGCCGTCCATGAGAAAACATACTTCATTTGAAGAATTTGCTCACGTCATCCTGTCTAACATCTTTACAGGTCGCTTATTGGCTTCTTCAGCATAACCTCAGTGTCATGATGGCAGCATGTGATACCTTCAGATCTGGTGCTGTTGAGCAGCTGCGGACTCATGCTCGCAGGCTTGAGGTACTGACCATCTCCTCTTGAGTAACACAACAGTTGTATGTACCCAGTTTTGCAACAGCTCACACTGAACTTTGTAGGTCACTGTTTTGTTTTGCAATCATATAGGAGTAATGTTATAATCATAGTTTGTGTGCATATTGTGAACGTGAATCTATTCCGCTCAAGCAATATAATATAGTTTGTGGAAAACCAATTGGGAAGAATCCTACTGCATGACTTCATGATAAATATAGGTAAAAGAATATGGTGTAATCAGTGTCTTTAGTATGAGTGTCTGTAAATGTGGCTTCATTAGCTCATCTGTATATAACACATCTTTTTCTTAACTTCTCCTGGTGGCAAAATATGTGTCCTGCTGTTTTGCTGAGTATGTTGTGTTTTTTCATTGCGAACTTAAATGCATCAACTTGTACCAATTTGTAACTTGCTCCTTACATGACGACATTGTGTACAGATACCAATATTTGAGAAGGGATATGAGAAGGACCCGGCAGTTGTGGCTAAAGAAGCTATCCAGGAAGCCACTCGAAACAAATCAGATGTTGTTCTTGTTGATACGGCTGGCCGTATGCAGGTTGGTCTACTGTCTTGACTGCAATGTACTTGAATCTTTTTGTGTTCCTGTTCTGTGTTATTCTTCACCACCCCGCTCTCACACTGGTCTGATACATTCTGTCTGGTGAATTGATGTTGCCAGGATAATGAGCCACTGATGAGAGCACTCTCCAAGCTCATCAATCTCAACAAGCCAGATCTGGTTTTATTTGTGGGAGAGGCATTAGTTGGGAATGATGCGGTCGATCAGCTCAACAAGTTCAACCAGGTACTGATTTTGCAGTGACAGACAGATCGAAGCAACCAACATATACATGTTGTATTTTCTTCCGTTACTGACTGCTTTGAACTTATCTCTCTTGAACAGAAACTGGCAGATCTTTCCACTGTTCCCACAGCGAGACTGATTGATGGCATCCTGCTCACCAAGTTTGACACTATCGACGACAAGGTAGGGGAAACTTGTGCCGAACATATGCTTGATTAATAATCACTACAACCAACCCCTCTTTTACATCATTCTGATGACGAGTTCATGAAAATATATGCAGGTCGGAGCCGCGCTGTCCATGGTTTACATATCTGGGTCTCCGGTCATGTTCGTCGGATGCGGCCAGTCCTACACTGACCTGAAGAAGCTGAACGTGAAATCCATCGTGAAGACCCTCCTGAAGTAAAATGGTAGTGCTAGTACATGTCGTGCTCCGATATGTGCCGCATTCAAGGAGTCTCTGTTATATCTCCGAAAATCCCCCGTGACATCGTTGTTTTCTCGTTTGGTTTGGTGTGGAACTGTCGTCCCTAGCAAACTTTCATGGTTGCTGTTAACTTATTCTGTTGTGTGGATCGTCGTGCTTTGTTGCCTCGTCAGAAATTAATTATAAATACAATAATATGTGGCTTGTTTCATATTGTGGGTGTGTGTCTTGGATAATATTGGCCTGGCTGGAAGTTATTGGAGTCAGGGGCGTTGTCTAGACATGCGAAAATGTCGAAATCTTGTTGAAACTGTTGGGTGAAGCAAAGCAGGGCTGCATACCTGATGTATCTGCTTGGACCTAATACCTATGATGAGAATAGAACATCAAAGTAATGCAAGCATTGGGTTGTATGATGTTTGTACAATATTGTGCCCGAATGGTGGCATGTGCGGCACGCACATTTAGCAAACCCACAGATATTGAAGAAGCAGTTGCTGCTTACAAAGATGGTATGGGTATGGGTATGGCGATGAGCTGGTTGATGAAACAACCTCTGGCCCAGGCTCCACAATCTTGTACTTCCTCCGTCCGGAAATACTTGTCATCAAAATCAATAAAAAGGGATGTATCTAGATGTATTTTAGTTTTAGATACATCCCTTTTTGTCCATTTTGATGACAAGTATTTTCGGACGGAGGGAGTACTACCTTTGTCCCAAAATATAAGAAGACGTTTTTAGGCTAAACTAGACTAAAAAACATCTCAAAATATAAGACTTTGTAAGGATAAACTAGCCTACAAAAACGTCTTACATTTTGAGAAAGTAAGCTGGTATTATTCCACTTTCAGTACAAAGGAGGATATAGTCATCTAAAGAGGCATCCATGCCCATAGACATCTTGTGAAACCTTCTTGTTGCTCTGTCCATGGTCTCTCTTGGGCTGGGGAGCCTGAAACTTCTTGCCAAAACTGCTGCTTACTCCCCCCCCCCCCCTCCTCGTTGCTGCATCTGGCAGATAACCCTTATCTTATCTTCCTGCTCATATTCCGATCTCCGCCCTTCCCCTGGCGACCGCCGTTTACGCGCATTCTCCCCATTGTCCAGCTCTGGCCTGTCTCTCTCTCTCGGCAAATCCGGCCCATCATCAATCAACAGGATAAACATTCCAGCCACATTATTACACTACTTTCACTATATATCATCATTATACATTGCTGTGCTCTTCACTTTCCCCATTATGTAAAGTATTTTTTAGCCTAAGATTCGACGGCCACAACCACAACACATGACACACATATATGGTGAACTCTTAGAGAGACCATGGGGGAGGAGCCTTGCCCTCGAAGTTATTAGAGGGGCATCTCCTCTTCCTGTCATTGCGACGGCGGCCCCTTTTTGCATTTGCTAGATGCCTCACGGAAGACAGACTGGTGTAGACGCATTAGCGGCCGCCCTCCTCTCCTCTCCTCTCCTCCGGAGAGGATATATTCCTTCCCGCATGCCCTGCTTTCCTTTGCTTTATTGAGTTGAGTTGAGTTGAGTTGCGGTGCCAAAAAGAGTTTGTTTAACCGGACCGGCGTCGCGCGTGTTTTACACAATCATCTTGCACACCCCAGGAGGACAATATCTGTGATTATTCATTCCCCTGTGCGCTGCATTTGCTGGTTATATGTTTTTTCCCTTCGCAAGAAGTTAAAAAAAAAACTATGTGTTTTTCCATGCAATCGGCGTGTTTCAGATGCCGGTAATGATGGCCCTTTGGAGCTGATGATCTGATCGGCTATCTCAAAACTGTACTTTTGTTCTTGTTTCCTGGCATGAAATTAGGAGTGACAGTTAGGGAAGGTTCTCATTTTCGACGTCGCTTAACTAGCTTCTTTTTTTTAACAGGTATACCCATCTTATCCCTCAAAAAAAAAATCCCTCAAAAAAAGAATCAACCCATCTTAGCTGAAGGAATTCGCTACAAATCTCATGTCAGACTTTTAAGCATGACAAATCTGACGGCCGGGATGGCAATTACGTTGTCATGAGCATGACAATTAATTTCCTTCAAGAAGCATGTCATGCTTAAGAATTTGATGTCAGATTTTTTACATTTCCAAAATTAAACTCTACTTATTTCTTTTCAAGCATGCATGCCATGCATGCATGCATCCAATTTATTCTTTTTTGTCAGCGGAGTAAGCAGCAGGAGCCAAGATTCTATCTCAAGTGCCACTTGGCAATTCAGACCAACTGAACAGCTTCCTTTGTCCTGGTAAGTGAGTGAGTCTTCCACAAGTCTCCTACCAAGCAGCAGAATACATGCATGCATGCACATCTACTTTTCTGCTCTTGTGTATAAGACTGAAAGACTTACACGAGTGCTGTCTGTCTGTCTGTCTGTCTGTGTTTGTAACTTTTCAGCTTCAGGGTTACGATGGAATCAATAATGGACATGTATGTGTCAAGCAGCAAGTAGGCGTGACTCTTGCTAGACTTGCGGCGCGTACTCACACATGTGCAACTTAACCCTAGTTAATGTGAATCCGCAGTTGACTCCAGGCATAGGTGAGTCTTCCGCTTCTCCTACTTTCGGTCCTCGAACATTTCGTTTGTTCGAATTCATATGCCGAAACATGAAGACCTAACACAGTCTTCTCTACTACTACCATCTTAACTTCTTAAGACTGGAGAAAAATACATTCCACACATTCAAATATCTCGCCGACATCCTTCCCTTCCGCTTCCTCTTCTTCGAAACCAGAGAGCCCTTCATGTTGAGACCTCAGCTCTTTCCTGTGAAAATCCTGCAAAATTTGAAACTTATGTTCGAAACATTGCGATGAAAGTGTCTTTTTGTTAGGTAATATACAAGTGTGTGTGCCCATGAACTCTATAGATCTTTGAACATAAAAGAACACTATATTAGAGAAAGGGGGAGGAAGAAAAGTCTCACAGTCTGAACCGAATCCCACTCTCCGAGGAGGCTTCACCATGACACACCCTCCTCTTTAGATTTTTCCTTTAGTTTAGCCTCACTCTCTCTCAGAAAGGTGCCGGTCTTTAGCTCTTTCCAGGGGCGGCACTCCTTGTGTTGGTGCCCACAAGCTTGATGCTACCGCTCTCTTCAGTGCTCACTCCTTGTGTAGGTGAGGCTTTCAGGATCCGATTCCCCGGGTCTTTGAGCTTTCAGGTCCTGTTGCAGATCAAAATGGCTTGGTTCCACTTTGTGATCTTGGTGATTCATTCATTCACTCATGGCGCTTTAACCGCTTCGCCCGTGCGCCGAACAAAAGCGCGCGGCTATGGGTTTTTAATAATGGTAGGAGATGGGTGCATCGCATGGGGAATAAGTAAAGCAGGTCTTAGTCTTTGCAACTGATGTATTGGTTTAGAACAGCCTAACCTTGGGGTTACTGGTTAGGTTGTTTATGTAGTGGTTGCAGAACTGCAATTTTGTTGGGTGCCTGAGGAATGAGTTTTCATCATGAAAACAAAATGATGCATTCAGTCAGTGCTCAGCAGCTATTGGTACCTTTTATAGCTACCACAGAATTACCGCAGATTCATCATCTGTGCAGAGTGGAGGCCTCAACTTGAGAACCAGTATCTGAATCTTCAAGCCATATATTTCAGCTTCGCATGAAGTGTTAAATTTCCCCTAATGCTCATGGATCAATCCTCCACAAGCCTAACTCTGATCTTTTCATCCTCATTTTGGGTGACATCTTGAACAGAACAACTCCACATTTCACCTCCTCATATCGTATAACGTGTCGACTGTTCTTCTTCTTGAGACGATGCGAAATTGCGCGAATCTGACAATAAGACAAAGCCTGAATGAGAGAACTCGGCACCTTAGGGACAGCTATAACCTTATCTGTGTATTCAATCAATCCTGCAGATAGCATCAGGGGCGCGGCAGCAGCATAAGCATATTGGTCTGTACCCTCACAACATTGTCCCAACGTGGACGAATTTGGGACTGCAATTAGCAGTACAGGTGCTGATGACAGGAGATGCTTGGTGCCATTGAGGTAAAGCACGGCAGCTTTACGCTGCGATTGCCATCAGAACAAAACACACGATTCGGTTCATGTTGCAGCGAGAAATTCCATCTTGATAAGCAACTAATGCCTGTCGATCACCCGCGCTGCTGCGCAAACAACGGTAGGGGCTCACTTATCTGCTCCAAAGAAGATTCGCAGACTGGACTTGTTATTTCTCCATCCCTGAGGAATAGATAGATAAATATGATGAGTAATGTGGCATTCATTCTTTGAGCATGGATGACACACGTGCGGTCCATACGCGCCCAAGTACATACTCAGAACTTCAGACCATGGCAAGGTAATTATCAACTATACATTGACAGCTAGGGGTCAGTCCTCATTACTAATCTTCTTGTGACTGCATTTGAAGAAGATGCTTACAAGGCTGACTGTTTCCCTTTTCATCTGACAGAAGGAAGCAACAAGGAAATTGCTGGCATTAGGGTTAACAGTTAACAATGTGAAGATGCTGCAAGTATTAAATGGGTAGACAGATTTTTATGTTATTTATTTTCACCTGAGAGAAGGAAGCAGCCGAGAAATCGGCGGTACCTGAGTTAACAATGTCAAGATGCTGCAACCTGCAACTTCAAGTATGAAATGAGTAACATATACCCAATTGCTAAGTTGAGACTTCAGAATAAGAATGACAGCATATGGATACGAGGTATACCACGCAAATCTAATCAAGCAATGTATAACAAATTGTGTAGATGAAACCATCAACGCTCATGAAAGATCCTTCGCTCAGCCAACTTTGGAGATGATACGATGCAAACCAAAATCTCACAAACAAACAAACAAAAATATGTCTGCTGCTTTATGTTGTGCCACTAACATCCATGGCCGCTTTATTCTCGCTCTTGCTGCATTCCACAATTGTCAACTTGTAAATGTTCTCTCTCCCAAGTACAATATCAAAAAGGCGATTATTGTTCTTAAACACGCATTTCTCATGCAATTCTACTTTCCAGGTGTCCGGAGGTTCCTGAAGGAGAGAGCTTTCTCAAGGCATCGGATTACCGAGATCTAAAATTATGATATTCTATTTTGTTTTCACTGTACCTCACCTCACCAATCATGCATTAGCATCTTCTTGTCTAGTTTTAAGAATAAATATAACAAATTGTTTTGTTGATGTTATGGAAGTTGGACTAGATAAAAAGTTAACTAACAGTTAAAGATACGACCGTCCCGCAGCAATTTGTCCGAGAAAGTTTTCTAAATTTATACCGCATATGTACCATCGATTTCTTTTAACTGAAATATACAAAAGTGTTAAATCAAGATCTTCATTGATCTGGACCAAAGACAAAGTTTGTCTAAAAGCCAGTGTTCCTAACAATTTCAGAACTTTCAGGGAAAATGATACACTGCAAAACCAAAGCTTCTGATCATGTATGATGCCTAACATAAATTTACCTACAGAAAATACCTTCATTGCTAGTACAGTGAACTACTTTTAGTCGAACTGAGCACACATGGGATTAAAAGAGTACATGTAACCTGTTAGCTTGTAATTCAGTGGAAAAATAGTCCCAGGCGCCAGGCGAATAAAAAGGAAAAAAATGGACAAGTAGTACAATATACAAATCCTTTATAACTTTTTTGAAGAACTCTTTGATTCAAGTTCAAGAAATTTTGATCATATTAGATGTCAATTTGGCGGATCCTGAAAGATTTGAATGTCTTGCCTTCTTGACTAAATGCATATTGTTTTTCCAGTCCACCACCACTAACAGAGCTGAACATTGTTTCCTCGCATTTTTTTCTTTTACTGTAATGCCTCCTTTCACAGAAGTATACCCAAGCATTTCGACAACATGAAGATTATGGACAAAACCAGGCAAGTTTTTTTTATTTGAACTGAAGGATGCAAGGTTATGGGGTTTTTGGAACTTTATTATCTACTCCCTCAGTAACTTAATATAAGACATTTTTGCAGTTTGATTTAAACTGCAAAAACGTCTTACATTCAAGTTACAGAGGTTGTAGTAACTTACCAATACCTAACAGAGAACCAATAGCAAGATAAATGGGCCGAATAGCGGCTTTGATGGAACATTTGAAACACCATAACCATATTGATTCCACATGAAAATAGTAACATGAGTACTAAAAATACATTGATACTGTACCAGACCTTGCAGCCTGCCAAACAATCTACTCAAAACAAGTGACATGATCAGCAGAACATCCATCAAGGTGGCGGCGAAATGCTTAACGAGTAATTTGATCGTCGCAGCAGAAATATTTGTTAGGATCATTAGTCCTAACTAACCTACCGACTTGTGTTCATCATGGCAGCTCCTTCAGCATCTCCATGCCGACACCGACACCAGCTCCGCGCGCTGCCAATGCAGGACCAGCGATCCGGCGCGCTTCTCCACGCGGAACCCCCTCACCGGCACCTTCTTCAGGAGCAAGTCGGCCTGCGCCTCGGCGAAGTTGCTTATGTGCACCGGCACGAACCCGGCCGAGGTGAACATTGTCCGCCATGGCAGCAGCTTGTCGCCGGTGGTCGCTGCCTGGTGCCTCCTGATCACGCAGCTCTCGATCTTTGGCTGGATCAGGAAGCGCTCGATCTTGCTCGCGACGTCCGGCTCGGTGCCCACGGCGTCCAGGGACTCGAGCAGGAACGCGCAGGACTGGAATGCCTGGAGCAGGTGCGCCGCGAACGGCAGCTCGCCGCGGTCACCACTGCGGTCCACCGAGATGACAAGCTTGGCGCCGAGCCGCCTGACCAGGTGAAGGACCGATGGCACCGCGGCGGCGTGAACTGAGCCGACGGGAAGGTGCACGGCGATGGCGTCGCCGCCGGCAATGGCGAGGAGCTCCGTGGGGTCGACGGAGTCGAGGTTGAACACGACGAACTGGAAGGGCACCCCGAGCTCGGCGGCGAAGTTGGCGAGGTTCTCGTGGATGAGCTGCAGCTCCAGCGGGTGGTGCGTCGACGGCAGCACCAATGCGGTGACCTTGAGCGCGGCGCCGGGGCGGCGCTGCGCCAGCTCCTGCATCAGCGACGCCCACTGCTCGCCGACGCCGATGTCGAAGTCGAGCACGTGGATGCAGCCGGCGCCGCCGAGCTCGTCGAGCACGGCCTGCACGCAGGTGAAGTGCGCGAACTGGAGCACCGGGGAGAGCTCGGAGAAGGCCTTGTAGGCGCCGAGCTTGAGGAGGACGTCGACGGGGGTGGACGCCACGGCCGCCGAGGAGGCGTGGGCGCCGGTGGTGTCGAGGGCAACGCTGAGAGCCTCCTTGAAGTAGAAGGCGGAGCGGAGCAGTGGCGTCCCGGCCGCGGGGGCGGCGGGGAGCCGGTGATTGAGCCGTGCCAATATCTCGCGCGCGCCGTAGGCGTCGCCGGCCTCGACGAGCCTGGCCGCCTCGGTGAGCTGGTCCACCGCCGCCGCGGCCGCGCCGTCGTCGACCGGCGCCTCCGCCTTGGGCTTCAGGGCGGCCGCAGCGCCGTGGCCGGCGAAGGGGGGCAGCTTGGGCGGCGCCGCGCCGGCCATCGGGTGCTGCTGCCGCTTCGCCGGCGCCGGCGCGTCGAAGGAAGGGAACGCGCCGCCGTGGAACGCGTGCGGCAGGTGGTGCTGCTGCTGATGCAGGGCGGCGCCCGGCGAGTGGCGGAACTGCTGCTTGGTATCCTCGCCGGCGAGCGTGAACGGGAGGCCGTGGCCCGCGGCTCCCATGAGCGGCGGGTGGCGGGGGAGCATGGTGATGCGGTCGAGGTCAAGATCCGGGGGGTCAGCGCCGTCCATGGCGGGCCCGGAGCCGTCGTCGTCGTCGTCGTCGTCCCCGCCGCCGATGATCCAGCGGAGGAAGGTGCTGTCCTGCGAGGAGGGCGGCGGGTGAGTCTGGCCCTGGTCGTGCATCGCAGCGGCGTGGGGGTCGCCCCAGCCGGCCATGTCGAGGGGCGGCAGGTGGTGGACCCAGTCGTCCTTGGCGTCGTCGTCCGGCGCCCCGGGGCCCGGTGGCGGCGGCCATGCCTGCGCCTGCGCCTGCGCCGGCGGGGCCGCGGAGACGTTCTTGGCGAGGGCCGCCACGCCGGCGGGCAGGGGCGAGGGGGAAGACAGCGTGGGATGCGCGGCGGGGCTGGCCCGGCGGTCGAGCACCGACGCCGGGTCCCACAGGCCTCCTCCTCCGCCGCCGCAGACGAGCTGCCGCTGGTCCTGGCCCTGGTGCTGTTGCTGGTACTGGTACTGTCGCCGGTCGCCGTGCGCGTGGGCGGGCGGGAGCAGCTGGAATGTCGTGAGCTGCTGCGTGGGCATCGATCCCCCTCCCGCACGACCTCTGCTCACTCACCTCATCGCCGCGCCACAGCAGCAGCAAGAGGAGGAAGAAGAAGAGCTCCGAGTGATCTGCTTCTCTTGCAGTGGTAAGGTAAGACGGCTTAGCGGGAGCGGCGGGGGGCCATTGGGAGGAGGAGGCAGAGGTGCGGGCAATGGCGGGGTGGAGGTGGAGGTAGGGAGCAGTGAGCGTCAGTTTTATTCGTTGGTGGGCGGGGTTGTGTCCGTGTCACGTTGCGGAATGGTAGCGTGCAACGTGAAAAAGGCACCCACCCAAAGCAGGCAGCCTTCCTTCTTCCCCTTCTCCTTGGCCGGCCCGTCCCGACCGATGGATCAATCGTCGACCTGGCGGGCGCCACCTTTTCTGCCTTTCTTCTACCTCACACGACGACACTGGCCATAGGCTGCTTTTCTCCCGCACACGCTTGGCTCGGCCGACCACTCCATTGGCCGTTAAGCTTGTCGTAAAGGACAGGAGGACACGCGGAGGCGTCGAGACGACACCATCGATGTGAGATGCAACTTATTTTCGACGTGTCGAGAGACGGTTAATCTCCGATGCCGTTGCGGTTTGTTCGACCGTTGGGGTACCATGGACGTGTTCTCGATGAAGATGAAGCACCGACGAGGAACAACACCCCCTCCTCACCCCTCAAAATTCGAAGCGCGTCTTCGGCTGCTTGCAACGGTGCCACACTCACCACGTCGGCGGTCGAAGCGCGTCTATAGGAGGGCGCCATGGCCTGTGAACATATGTAGTTGAGGCCTGAGGGTGGTGGACACGGCATGACGACCTCTGGGATGTGGTCGGTTGATGTGAAGTGGCTGCAGTGGTCGTGTAACCGAGCCGAACTACAATCGAAGCACTGGTTAGGGTGCAAAAATAGAAAAATTTGACGATGCTAGACAGATGTCCCAGATGTTTCCCATGGAATATATGAAGCTTCATGGTGATTTCACGAAAACCCCCGGCAGTAGCTATATATAAATTAGATCCTTCCACCAGCTCCCGTGGAATCCATCTAACACAACCATCCAATATCCAAGGCCTCTCATTGGATTCTTCTATTTTTGCACACTAACAAGTGCTTTTATTGTAGTCTTCCCCGATGTAACGCTAACATCCAACGTCTCTGCAACTCCGGGTTGAAGGTGGTGCGATAGTGTTGGGGAGCGGGGAGGCGAGGTCTTGTACCTGCTTCTGATGTATTCTCTAGCTGCGTAGGTGGGCCTCATGATCGCACAACGTGGGAATTCAGCTTGCAAGTCTTCATCAGCAGGTAGAATGGTTGTGGGCAATAACGGCTCTGACAACAAGTATGTGCATACTCTGGATGAAAAACCGGTGACCTCGCCTCTCTCCGGCTTGATCAGACAATGTCGACGTGTGCGCGTTGTGTCTTTGTTGAACGTGTTGGCTCAGCTTGGCTTCATGATGCAAATAGAAAGTTCAATCTTCGGTTGGACCCGTCAGCATCGGCGTGCGGGCGGTGGTCCCTTCTTGAAGGTTTTTGGAGCAGTGTGCTTGTTCACCGGTCGGTCATATGTCATAGTGTTTTTGGAGATACTAGGGAGACTTTTCTGAATGACCCCTCGTGTTTCTTCATTTATTTTTGGAAGAAGATTTGTTTGGCATCGATCTTTGCATGGCATTGTTGAATAATCAATGATACATTAGATGCCGGGGTTGGTCATGTTAAACATACCAATCGCGACCGATGGACTGATTGGCAAGTATGTGGTGTTAGGAAGCTCTTCTTCTACATCTCCAGTACTCCCTCCGTTCCCAAATATTTGTCTTTCTAGACATTTCAAATGGACTACAACATACGGATGTGTGTAGACATACTTTAGAGTGTAGATTCACTCATTTTGTTTCGTATGTAGTCACTTGTTGAAATCTCTAGAAAGACAAATATTTGGGAACGGAGAAAGTAATTAACAAGCTAAAGATCTTAGCTTAGCTTAGTTTTGAGGCGAACCTTTTTTACCAGGGATCCTTTTCAGCCCAATAGTTGGTCGTCCATTCCAACTCCGAAGAAAAAAGGTTGGTCGTCTAGTTTGTTTCCATCCCTAGCAACAAGTCAACAGCTAGTATTACGTGCTAAGGACTTGGTGTGCTAACCAAAAGTACCAACGACTTGTCAATGAGTGTCTACTTCTTAACTTCCTGTCAAATTAACCGGGAGAAATCGGGACAACGTGTAGTACGGCGTAGCAAATCTTCCGGTGGCCACTTTTGTAAACGGCCGGTGAAATGAGATGTTGCACCATTGCGGCGGCTGGACTGCACCTCCAAGTACATACCGACCTACTCTCACTTGTTAGTCCATTGCACTTTGGTTGGACTTTTTTTTTTGACATCAACATTTTGGTTGGAGTTGTTTGTATTATATATGTCGCTGCAATAACTATAGGTAAGTTGTTTGGTTTTCGATTTGAGGTCGGTTATTCCGGAAGAAGAGAAGGCGAAGCCCCGAGGCTGAAGACGAAGGTGCCGCGGCTGCCATGGCCTTGGATGGGAACGAGGCGTAGCCGGAGGTGACACGGCTCAGACGGAGGCGAGTCAGAGCTGGACGGTTCTGCCTAGGGGCGAGCTCGTCGAAAAAATTTGGTGCTCGGGGAGGTTTGGGGGGGGGGGGGGGTGGAGGTTGGGAGCATTGACGAGTGGAGGATGTGGCCGTATGGCCTGTGCGCATGGAGTGTGGGGGATTGAGGCAGGGTCGGGAAGAAGATAAAAATAGAACTATTTGTGGGAAGAAACTGAATATAATCCACCGGCTGGAAAATTCGACTGACCCAAATTTCTTTCAGGCGCCTGGCCCATATGTGGTGTAGTAATTTTTTTTTATAAAGGACATTCACCATATATCGAGGTGATACAATCGCATCGAAAGAAAGCCCGGCCTCTGCATAGCTTGATGCACATGTCCAAAAAGTCCAAAGTACCCAAAAATAAAATTCGGTTCACAACTAAGAAAATAAATCAGGTCCAGCCTAAGGAGTGGCAGATCCTATCCGGAGATCACACCGCCATCCATGGGGGTAGAAAACCTCCCTGTCCGTACCCTCCAGCCGTATAGACGCCATCATAAAAAGGTCCCTGTCCTCCGGCCTCTGCAGGATAGACCAAGTACGGAGCCATCATGTACAAACATAAATAACCTGCATAGGAGATGAAACACATTTATTATTAAAAATCACATCATTCCTGGTAAGCCACAATGCCCAGCATAAGGCAGCCGCCCCCACAAGAATATGTGCAGAAAATTGTTTATCAATACCCCGCAACCAGTTGCCGAACATGTTACGTGCACTACATGGGGGGATATAAATTTGAAGCTACTTGAACTATGGTCCAAACTGCCCGAGCGAACTTGCACTCAAAAAATAAGTGTTTAATAGACTCGTCATGTTGGCAAAAGACACATGTCTTGATACCATGCCAGTTGCGTCATGCCAGATTATCTCTAGTTAGGATGACTCCTCTATTTAGAAACCAGAGGAATATCTTCACTCTTAGAGGAATTTTGAGCTTCCACAATTTCCTGTTATCTACCGGAACATCACAATGAACCATTGCATCATACGTGGATTTGACTGAAAATTTGCCATTCTGATGCAAATTCTATTAAAAATGTCCGGCTCACCTGACAGTTGAATGTCCTCCAGGCGAGTGAGTAATTCATTCCAATGCTGCCAGGCGAGGGCCTAAAAGGTCCCTACGGAAAGAAATATCAGGGTTTTCTTGTCCTAAAACTTGTTTGATCGTGACAAATTTATGTCTGACAATCCTGTACAAGCTCGGGTATTGCACCATGAGTGGGTTGTTCCCTAGCCAGGTGTCTTCCCAGAATCAAACTTGAGAATCGTCCCTAACTGAGAAGGTTTCAAATTGGAAAAAGAATTCGTTGGCCTTCATCACGCCACACCAAAAATGTGAATTCACAGGTTTCCAATGAACTTGAGAAATGGCATTGGATCCCACATACTTGTTACAAATGATTTCCTGCCAGACTCCATTCTCAGTGAGTAGTTTGTAAACCCATTTACTGAGAAGAGCATTGTTTTTAATCTCAAGGTCTTGAATTCCCAGCCCCCCTTGACTTTGAGGTCTACATAATGCACTCCACCTAACCAGTCGATATTTCTTGGATTCGTTATCGCATTGCCAAAAAAAATTTGGATTTAAAGTAGTCGAGTCTCTGGAGAACCCCTTTCGGTAGGTGGAAGAATGACAACATGTATAAAACCATGTTGCTTAGGACAGAATTGATCAAAGTCAATCGCCCCCCCATAAGAAAAGAGTTTGGCCTTCTAACTGGCTAGTCGTTTCTCAAGTCTCTCTTCCACATGCTTCCACTCGGCGATAGTTAAACGCCGATAGTGTATGAGAATAACCAGATATCGAATCGGGAACTGCCCGAGCTGGCATCCAAAAATCTCAGCATACTCAGATGCTGATTCTGCAGCATCACCAAAGCAAAAAAGTTCGCTCTTATGAAAATTAATTTTGAGCCAGAAAGTTCCTCAAAGGCACATAAGAGCAACTTGAGATTTCTTGCCTTATCTGGATCATGATCCATGAAAAGTATAGTGTCATTCGCATATTGTAGAATAGATGGCCCATCTTCTACCAGATGTGGAATGACACCGCTAACTTGACCGTCCAGCTTAGCCCGCTCAACAAGGGTAGCTAGCATGTCGGCCACAATGTTAAACAAAATAGGAGAAGCGGGGTCCCCTTGGCGAAGTGCCTTTCTTGTCTGAAAATAGTTGCCAACGTCATCGCTAACTTTGATGGCCACACTACCTCCAGAAACAAAGCTCTCTACTCAATGACACCATTTTGGCGAAAACCCCTTCATGCGTAAAGTTTGCAACAGGAAGGGCCACTTAACTTTATCGTAGGCTTTTTCAAAATCTATTTTAAGAATGACTCCATTCAACTTTTCTCGGTGAAGCTCATGTACAGTTTCATGCAGCACAACAACTCCATTTAATATGTTGCGGCCTTGCATAAATGCTGTTTGAGTGGGTTTGACGACATGGTCAGCCACCCCATTCAACCGATTAGTTGCGACCTTCGTAAAGATTTTAGAACTTACATTCTGAAGGCAAATCGGTCGATATTGTTGAATATGACTAGCCTCCTTAATCTTAGGCAATAGGACAATTTCCCCAAAGTTTAAACGAGAAATATCAAGGTCTTCGGTACGCAGTTGGTTAAACAACTGAACCAAGTCAGCATTAATCACGTTCCAAAAACATTGATAGAACTCTGCGGGGAGGTTTAGAAACACTGTGGTTTGAATTTCTTCCTCAGAGAACGGGGAGGTTTAGAATTCATTTTCCACTTCCGTAACTTGAGGAATGTCATGAGTAAAAGACTCATCCAACTGAAAAGTTCTTTCAGCTGAAGGTCCAAAAAGCTCTTTGTAATACTTAGTAATAAAATTTCTGAGTAGTGCATCCCCCTCAATTCGGCCTTCCTCCTGGTCAAGAGCGAATATACGTTTCTTTCTATGTCTGCCATTGGCGAGCATTTGAAAGTATTTCGTATTATCATCACCTTGCACGAGCGAATCCGCCTTGCAACGTTGGTACCATTTAATCTCTTCATCGCGTAGCAGGCGGGCAATCTGCTCATTTAGATTGTTTTTTTGCTCAATCTCAATAGCAGAAAGAGGCCTCACCTCAGCAATTTTATCAAAGGGTATCGATTAAGGTAGATAGTCACAACTTTTCTTTTTTTGTAGATGCCAGCAGTGTGCTTGGCCCATCCACGAAGGAATCGACGCAAGGCACGAATTCAATTATTCCATCATTGAATGGGTGTGTTACCGCGAGGTTGACACGTCCACACTTTCTTAACCATGTCATGAAATCCCTCTATAGTGAGCCATCCCAGTTCAAATTTAAACTGATGACGATTAGAACTTGGGATTGATTGTCCAAAATCGGTTAGCAAAGGAGCGTGATCCGATAAGGCCTCAATTCTTCCTAGTGCCCGAACCGAGGCTAGTGGATATTTATATTCCCAGTCGGTGGTAACTAGCACTCGGTCTGCCCGTCGAAACTATTTACACCTAGGAGGCAAGTGAACCATCATCTACGCATGCATGGTTAATTCGAGCTAGCTAGCTAGCTACTAACTTTGTGCACACGGGGAGCACACTAGTAGAAAAACCCCCATTCGTCCCAGTTGGTTAGGGCCTTTTGTCCCGGTTCTTGAACCGGGACTAAAGGGTCGTTACTAATGCCCTAGCCCTTTAGTCATGGTTCTAACACAAACCAGGACAGATGGGCCTCCACATGGCCGGTGCGCCGAGCCCAGGCAGGATGGCCTTTGGTCCCGGTTGGTGGCACCAACCGGGACCAAAAGGCATCCACGCGTCAGCATTTCAGGGGCTGGGGTTTTTGTTTTTGTTTTGAAAGGGGGGAGGGGTTGGGGTTTTGGGGGGTTAATTTAGGTGTTTCATATATTGTGTTAGCTAGCTAATTAATAGAGAGAAGTGTCCTCTCTTATGTCCGTGCTTGTTCGAGGCTACGTACTATACATAGAGAGGCCCTCGACACGCTGGCTAGTAAGAAAATGAAGGAAACCATTAAGTACAGAAGTTCTTCATGCATACCGAGAGAAGTGATCGATCGACCTCTCCTTCTCCGAGAGATTGGTCGAACAAGAAGTTTTTGTATTATCTATTCGACGTTACTGGCTACATACATATACAATATGTAAGATCTCTTACAATCCCCTAGAAATTGAAATCAACTTCCACATGGTATTCTCCGGCTTTATGGATGACGTGGTCAAGAAAGAATCCCTCCAATTCCTCTTGAATTTCTTTCATGCGATCTTGTGATAGGAGTTCATTCCGCATCTGCCACGTCTAATTTGAAGAAGGGGGTTAATACATATATATGAATGAAACTCAACAGAAATGATGGTGTAATAAAATGAAATTGTGAATATTATTGCTTACGCACTTCATATTGTCTTTTAGAGTAGCCCCGCTTATTTTTCAAAGTCGCGTTGTAGATGAACTCGCACACGTAGTATCCATAGTAATCATTCCCTTGTTCCTGCCACAAGCACTTTACGAGAAATAGAGGTCAATCAAACTGATAATGAAGCATTATAAATGGCATTGATGAAAGTATAGCTATAGAATCAACTGGAGATGCGCGCAACTAGCTAGCTAGTAGTACTTACTTTCGGGTATGTATATCGCAGCTCCTTCGACAGTCCCGGAGCTTCTTCGGTGAACTGTTTCCAAACACTACAAGAAACTTGTTAATACATGACAGATTTAGGCCGTCACGAATGTGCTCAAAACCATCATGGAAGGGCGTCCATGACGGATTTGAAATCCGTCATGTATATCGCGTCATAATTTGTCCACCACACAGTCCCCGGCGAATATTGGCGTCATGGATCCATGACGGATTTTGACCGTCACAAAGTAGTATTTCACGGACGCACTCATAACGACGTTAAGATGCATTCCAGGTCATCATCTAACGTGGCAGCCTCCATGAATCTGAGGTGGCAGCCCATTTGATCACCGCCCGCTTAAAATTTTGGCCCACTACATTTGACTATAATTAAGATTTCAACACAGTAATTCCAATACGGCCCAAATAGCACAGCCCATTCAATTCGACCAGCTAGCACAGCCCAATACATACAATACAAGTAAGTTTTCACAGCCAAAAATTTCCATTAAATTGTTTCATTCAATTACAGTAACCATCAGAGGTACATCACTGAAGCCACATTGCCATCATTTACAAAAAAAATATCCAAAACATCAGCCATTACACACAATAATCACTAACAAAATACAAATGTGTGTGTCAAATGCAGCACCATGGGTTGCATGAGATTTGTCCTTGAGATGGAGCAGGTAGAAGTCGATGTTGTCATTCTTGCTCTGGTACAGCAGCTCCTAAGCAGCTGTTAAAATACTACACCAATGGGTTTCTAGCTGATATGGAATAAGGAAATAGGAAATGATCATTATATGCACAGTACAATAGATATTATGGAGGAAAGGAAACAATTGTGCCTCAAAGAAAATGTGCATCACACGTCTCACTTAAACAATTGTTGGGAGGCCTAATTTTGTGTTTTCTAAACAAGTAAAGAAACAGAGTTTACAATTGTCAGAAGCCCTATTTTCTATTCAAAAATATATAATTCTAATGCAATATGTATTTTTCTATTTGATGTTAAGTACATAAATGCAAGATCACACTGCAGAATAAAAGTAGTTCTTTTTTTTTTTGCAAATTCGCAAACCTCACAGAAGGCACATTCACAAATATGACTACACTTGACTCAACAAAATCAATTCACGACTCCTACCAAACATTCACTATTCCAGCATTTGGAGGCAATGTAAATGCGTAGATCACTACGAACAGAGGCAATACAAATACACTCAATATATATGCCTATTTAAAACTACAATAAAGAACTAGCAATATAAACACTTTACTGTGGCAAATCACAACTCAAGTCTAGCATGTTAATTTCGGTTCTTATCCATTTATACTATTCTAGTTAAGCTGTAGCTAGAAGCCATGGAGAAGTAAAACAGCCAACCTACAAATCACCACAGTACCATGCCAAAATTCTAAGTAACATCCTAGGCAAATTGTTCAGTAGCATGGTATTGAATATAACCCCACTAAACCTAAATAGCAACCAAAATTATCAGTGGAACAAGCATTCAGACTGAAATTCCACAAGCCAAAAAATCAGGAGACTGATGAAATTCAGAACAGAAAACAATTGTTCAGAGTAGGCGAGTCCGGTCCTGGACCAAATGTGTAAACCAGGGATGATGGATGGAAAGGATACCTCGTTGCCAGCTTAACTTTGTACTATGATCTGTGCATCAAATATGTTATCAATCACTTTTAGTTTTGAAGTACAGTTTCAAAAAATATTCCGACATAAGAAGTTGGAGGGCACTAGATTTGTCTTCAAACCACAATCTTGCCCATGTGCTTACCAGATATCTAAGTTGGAAATAATTTGGGAATATTAAACCTAGAAAGGACCTAATAATGCATTGAAACTAATGTTCAATTCTAAACTGAACTGAGAGAACTCGTCGGCTTGTCTACATCCAAAGTTGATAAAATGCGATTGCCGCCTCTGATCCCTCTATATATTATATTTTCAACGAAGTGTTCCAGATTATTAGGTGCTTCAGGTTTGGTAGTTAGTTTCTCTACAGAGATGGCGCGCATGTTACATTCTTCTGAAGATCTTGCACGCTTCTATTGGAATGATGGCTGCAAATTACACGAGTAGCGCATGATTTAAAAAAACTTGCTCCTGGAGTATATCCGTTGGTCGTTGGAGCACTTGTATGCAGGAGGCTAAAAGCTGCCTGCCAATCGATTCTCCAAGATATAGGCTATGCGCCCGTACACGCACAAAACAATTTTGCCCCGGCTAGCTAGGAGGGGATTTGACGTGCATGACATGCTGCATGCATTGGGCGTCGTTTCTACATGCAGATCAGCTCCATGAGTATAGTTGAGCAAGGCGCAGCAAGTCAAAACAACACTTGCCAAACACATCGGTGGTTTTATCAAAACTGAGGAAAATATGGTATTTAGAAACTTAAGTATTCATTTCCACACATTTAAAAACTGAGGTTTCAGATTACTATGGTTTTTCGTAAACGGTGCTGCCAAACTAAGCTATGTTCAACTTCAATCTGAAACGCGTAATCTAATACTACATCATTATTTCAATCCTAAGGAAGCATCCCAACTTAATTCGAAGTATCTAATTTGACAACATAACATAGCAAAACAAATATCGAACAGAGAGTAGAGATGCAGATATGAACTACTAATAAATCTGTAGTAAATCTGAGAAACAGGATTCAACAACAGCTACATCGGATTATCAAATAACCATAATTCCAATCCCAACTAATCATATCCTGTGCATGGGAATAGAACAACGATCGCGCCCACTAGAAGAAATTCCAGATGGATGCACGCATCGGAGACGGTGTTGGTGGGGCTCATCGCGAGCTGGTTCAGCGACGAGGAGGGCGTGGTGTGGTATGCGGTTGCCTCGGTCGTTGGCCATGATTTCGACCTCATCGCCACACGCCGACGAGGAGTAGGTCGTCCCAAGGTCGATGCCCATCAACGGAACCTCGCCTTGGTCATCTCCTCCTCTGCTCTCTTTGGGGTTCGCTGAAGACGCGAGCAGCGCTCTTCTCTGGCGCTCTCTGTTGAACGCAGAATCGCACGCCCACCGGAGCCCGCGCTTGGGTTCGGCGGATGAGATTTGGGCGCCGATGTTGGCTGCCGAAGTCGCGCCCGGTGAGGTGGTGCCCACCGTGTCATACCCGGCTCGACCACGCGCCGTCGCGTCGCACTCGCGCCTTCCTCTGGCTGGGAGCGATCGCGTGCACCTTGCACGTTCGCCGCCGCCACCGACGGAGGAGAAGGCGGGACGACTAGAAGATCGAGATCCGCCATCGCCTCGGCGGATCCGCCACGGCTCGGCAGATTCGACCACTGGCTCGGCAAATCCGGCGAGTGCGGTCGGGCGGCGCCCTTTCCTCGACCCGCAAATGAATCGTGGGAGGTGGGACGACGGAGATCACGGAGGTGGAGAGAAGACCGGGGACCGGGGCTCTGTTCCTCTAGGTGGAAGAGCAACCGCGGCTCGGGGTGGAGAAGCAAGAGAGAGAGAGGCGGTTGTGCCCACCGTTGATCCTCGAATGGGCGGTGCTTATGCGTGATCCGTGGGAGGGTCGATCAACCAATCGAAAGCAGCTTCGCAACACACAGGATCGAGGGAAGCAGGACACATCAAGACGAAGCAGTCCGTGACGGTCCGGATGGTTTAGAAAAAAAAAAGTTTAGGCTCGGCTGGTCGACCCGTGACAGATTCCAAGAACGTCATGAGAAATCCGTCATGGATTAACAGGTTTCTTGTAGTGAAACCCTGCAAGACAAAGAAAATAATTATTGTTACTTGAGATATCAGAAAATGAACAAAAAGTTGCCGATATGGTGCGATAATGATCGAATGAACTTACTTGTTGAGCATTTTAGTCATGTCCGCATAGGTTTCGAGATCTTTCGTCTCGAGTCTAAGACGGTTACTAGTCCCCGCTCAAGCTTAATCTCCAGAAGAACATAGTGGAAGCTGCGCACGTATGCATAACTCATCAATTACATTACTATAACCTCGCTCGAGTAATAAGGGAAACCGAATATGCACACGACAGTAACACTCACTCGAAGTTGTAAGGAAAGAGTATTAAATCTTTGCTTTGATTTTTGATCAACGATTGTAGCAACTTGGCCTCGGCCTCTTCGGTGTTCTTTGTAACCAGAAATTCATCTATGATATTTGTGTTAATGAACCCAATATCATACATTTCTTGTTTTCTGCACTCGACGATCTTCAATCTGCATAATATAGTGAGGATAATTAATTATAAATACATGCAATGAAAGAGCTGAGTTATATATAGAGACTTAATGACGAAATAGTACTTACAGAAAGAGCAAAAGACCGTTAATTTATCGAGGGCCTTTTGATTGAAGAACTCAAGAACTCCTCAAATGGAACAGCAATGATCATATCCAACAAGGTCGTGCTCCTCTTTAATTCTCGATACAAAGTATTCGTCCCCTGCACCTCTACAGGTTTTCATGTACCAATTATGGAATCTTCGATCATCGTTGTTAGAGATTTTTCATCTTTGACGAGAGGCTTCCCGTACTCAGATTCGTGTTCGCCCACCTCCATGAAATCAAAATGTACATCGTCAGGCAGGTAATCTCTAAGATTGCTATAACCGGGCACCGTCCCCGGAGCATTAGCGACGATGTCGCTAGACACATTGAGTGGGGGGCACGATTGCTTTGCTTGTTCGCCGAGCTGGGCAATTTTTTTCGCAGCTGCTTGTTCTTTTGACCTTTGATGTCTGACAGTACTTCCCGACCGCTCCGCTTCGAGATATGCCTTTTCAGTAATGCGCTCATAGTTGGTTTTCGGCGGAGACTTTGGTGGTTTCCTCAGGGCATCGATAGTGCGCTTTTCTTTCACCGGATCTACCTTCTCCTCCGGAGGTGGATGTCTCTTTGCTTTCAACCCTTCAAAGAAGTCCTCCACTTCGGTCCGCACGATCTTCACGTTTTCCTCCTCGGTCCTCTCGTACGGTAACTTCTCTAGAGGCTTGAGAGGTGGACCATCTTTGTATTGCCTCCCGCCTCTGGCTGTACTACTAGACGCCGGAGCAGAGGGAGCGGTTGCGGCTGTCTTCTTTCATGCTTGCTTAAGAGGTGGAGGAGAAGGACTACGACGCGCCGGGGCAGCCGGGGCGGCGGCGGGTCTCTTCCGCCCTTGTTGGCGAGGCAGAGAAGGAGGAGGCTGTTGGCTGCTCGGACGCGCCGGCGCAGGCAGAGAAGGAGGCGGAGTGCCGCCACGCGCCAGAGAAGGAGGCTGAGTGCCCTGATCATCACTCGCCGGAGGAGGAGGTGGTGGAGGAGGCGGAGTGCCCTGACTCGCCGGAGGAGGAGGAGGAGGCGGAGGCGTCCAGTTCAGAAGGTTGGTGAACTCCTTCCGCCATAGACATGGAGTCTTCAGAGCAGAACCCAGCCGAGTCTCCCCTTCACCGGTAGGGTGATCAAGCTGGAGGTCCTCAAATCCCTCTGTTATTTCGTCCACCGTCACCCTAGCATATCCTTATGGAATCGGACGACAGTGAAAAGTTGCGCCGGGTTCAGAAGGTCGAACAGAGCCGACAGCCGCCTTGACTTTTAAGTTCTGCCATTGCGTCATAAGGTGGCAATTTTGAGACTATGTGATAGCATCCACAGGGTAGCTAGCAGGAGCCGTCAAGACATGCTCCGGCTGAAGCAGCTCGGTGGAAGCCACGCTGCTTCTCCGCTGAGATGACGGGGTAGCTTCGGGGGAAGCTTCGGCAGTTCGTTTGCTGCGATTTGCTTCTCGTTCCTCTATCGCTTGTACCCTTGCGTGCAGCGCCTGCAGTTCGGTCTGATGCACTTTCTTCCTCCTCTCCTGGCATTTGTAACCGCCTGCGTCCGGAAACCCAACCTTCCACGGAACGGAGCCTGGCGTGCCTCGTGTCCGTCCAGGGTGCTCAGGATTCCCGAGGGCCACTGTGATGCTCGTCGTTCTCTCTGTCTGGAACGTATGTCCCTTCCTGCGCTGCATCGATATAGTGCTGAAGCCTCTTGACTGGTATTTTCATTTGCTCATCCGTCCAAAGGCACTTCCCTGATACAGGGTCCAAGGTTCCGCCAGCCCCGAAGAACCAAGTCCGGCAATGGTCTGGCCAGTTCATTGTCTCTGGTTCGATCCCTTTATCAAGCAGATCATTCTCAGCCTTGGCCCACTTAGGCCGGGCTTTGAGGTAGCCATCTGACCCCGTGCAATGGTGAAGCTTCTTCTTCGCAGCATTTTGCTTGTTTGTCGCCGACATCTTCTTACTCTTTTTCGATGTCTTGTGGGCCACAAATGCGGGCCAGTGATCTCTGATATTCTCATATTTGTCGATGAATTCTGGTGTCTCTTCTTTGTCGACAAACCTTGTCAGCTCATTCTTCCACCTCCTGAATAGGCCTGCCATCTTCTTAAGAGCATGAGACTTGATTAATTGCTCTTTAACTGGCTTCTCCGGATCCTCCTCTGGTGGTAGGGTGAAATTTGCCTTCAGCTCAGTCCCAAGATCATCTTTCTGCATATCATTGACATAAGACACCTCAGGGTCTTTGTTCTTAGGCTTATATCATTGGTGGATGTTGATCGGGATCTTGTCTCTAACAAGAACTCCGCACTGAGCAGCAAATGCATCCTTTGTCCGGATGGGTTCAATCGGTTCGCCGTCGCGCGCGATTGCTGTGATCTCAAACCTTTCATCCGAGCGTAATTTTTTCTTCGGGCCTCGTCTCTTTACCGAAGTTGTGCTCGATCCGAAGGGCTAGAAAAAAGAAGAAAGACGAGAGTTAATTAATATGTGTACATATACCAAAACAATGAATGCATCAATTAGCTAGTTAGCATAGGCTTAACTAATATATATACCTGGCCGGACTCGGTTCGTTCACCGGAGCCGTCATCACGGTCTCCTTCTCGCACCGTCATTGGGCACATCGACAATGACCCGGCGAAGATCATCATCATCGGGCATAACGTCTGGTTCCTCTTGATCTTCAGCAGCTTCCCCCGTTGCAACATCATTGGGCACATCATCTGGTTCCTCTTGAACTTCAGTAGCTTCCCCCGTTGCAGCATCACCGTATTCAGGGGGCACATAGTTGTCATCGTCCTCTTCTTTTTCGCCGTCTTCCATTATAACCCCTATTTCTCCGTGCCTCGTCCAAACATTATAGTGTGGCATGAAACCATTGTAAAGCAGGTGGGTGTGAAAGATTTTCTGGTCAGAGTAAGACTTCGTATTCCCACATTTAAGGCATGGACAACACTAAAATCATTCTTCTTGTTTGCCTCAGCCACTTCGAGAAAATCATGCACGCCCTTAATGTACTCGGAGGTGTGTCTGTCACCGTACATACATTGCCGGTTCATCTGCGTGCATTATATATAATTAAGTGTGTCAAAAACCATTACAGAACATCATGAATAGATAATTAAGTGACCAAATTAATAGAAGTTCATCATCACATTAAAACCAAAGTACATACATAGTTCTCATCTAACAACATAAAGCTCTCCAGAGCATCTAAATTAATTAAACCATACATTGAAACTATGTAAAACATTTCAATGCGAAAACAAATGCGATCATAATCGCAACCAAGGTAACAATTGATCCAACGGCATAATGATACCAAGCCTCGGTATGAATGTCATATTTTCTAATCTTTCTAATCTTCAAGCGCATTGCATCCATCTTGATCTTGTGATCATCGACGATATCCGCAACATGCAACTTCAATATCATCTTCTCCTCCTCATTTTTTTTATTTTTTCCTTCAAGAAATTGTTTTTTTCTTCAACTAAATTTAACCTCTCGACAATAGGGCCGGTTGGAATTTCCGGTTCACATACCTCCTAGATAAATAAAATCTATGTCACGTTTGTCGGCATAATTTTCATAAACAATAAATGAAGCAATAGTTATAAAGATAATATATACCACATCCGAATCATAGACAGGACGAGGGCCGACGGGGGCGGATACCAAAACCATCGCACTATATAATAACAAGCAATAAAATAGTAAGAAAATTAGAAGATTATCTATCTAAAGCAAGAATTTTTTTCTTTCAGAAAGAAGATAAGAACAAGAGGCTCGCCACGGTGGTGCCGGCGACGAGATCGGCGCGGGCGATCGACGACAGTGAAGACGGGGACGGGGTGTGACGGGCCGCTAATATAAACCTAGACAAATCTCGGGGAAATAGAGTTCGGAGGTCGTGCTTCGAGAGGAGAAAGCTTAACTAGTGTGGCTCGGACATTTCATCGAAAACCTCATGTGCATAGGAGGTGAATTAGAGCACCACAAAGCCCTCCCTCCCCGGCAAGAGAAAAATAGAGCAGTGGAGTGCTCGCTTTCATGGCGAGGGTATATATAAACACCTCAATGGTGGGTTCGCAGCACAAACCGACTAAAGGATACCTGTTGTCCGGTTCAAGCCACCAACCGACCAATGATGGTGGGCAGAGTTAGCCCATTGGTCCCGTTCGTCCCACCAACCAGGACCAAAAGGTCAAGACGAACCAAGGACCAATGGCCCACGTGGCCCGCCGCCTTCTTGGCTCACTTAACGGGACCAATGCCCATGGGTCCTTGGTTACTGATCGAACCGACTAATGGGTGACCGGCCGAACCAAATCCCTCTTTTCTACTAGTGGCAATATATAGGCGCTTGATACATTGCTCCCGTATGCACGATTAACCCGAGGTAGCTAGCTTGTGCATGCACAGGGATCAATACTAGGTGTTTGACATTGCTCCCTTATGCATGTGTTTCGCATCGATCGTTGCTTGCGATTAATCTACTACCAAGATTAACCATCAGGCCAGACAGCAGTGCATCATCATGGATGCATATGCATGTTCCCAAATCCCAAGAGGTAGATATCATACACAGTACAGTACATCTAATCTAGCCACCTGCAGCTGTGCCATTAACAACTCACTTGATTGAGCAGTCGCATGCGCCATGTGAGACCACCATACACACATAAGACCAAACTTGGAGCAGTATATTATGAGCAGGTTTGGGCAATTTGCAGGACAAGAAGACAAGCGAGACAAAATTTATATGCATGTACAACCTGGCCCGTCGGTCGGTGCGCCGCCCGGGGTCGTGGTCTACGGGATTCTATATTCTCACTATGCGTACGACTCGTACTAGCTACTGATTACTTAATCATGGTCTCAAATCTGCAGCTACTAGTTGTTGATTGGATCTGCACTGGAGGCTGCTAATCAATCAATGGATCAATCGATCGATCGACAGAGCCAGTTAAGGAGACAAGACATGACAGCTGCGTGTGTTGAGCCGCTTGGGGTGTTGATTTCCTGGCAAAGATCAGCATACAATGCATGTGTAGAAGTGACAGGGACCGTGCTACATGCATGTAGTATTTCATGTGGATCCATGTGTGTGTATGTCATGGCCACCGATGCAGATGTGTGCTCCGGGAAACATCTATGCGTCAAGCCATCGACGCATGTCGATCCATCGTGCTTCAGTTTGCCGAATCCGGGGATTATGTGTCGATCGTATCATTGCAATTTGCAACAAACTAACAAGCAAGCAAAGTGCACGCGAGATGCATGTCTAAGCAAATGCCATCCACATCTTTGGTCGAGACAAACATCATTGGTAGGAGATTTGGAGAGAGCACCAAGGTTTTTGCTTGTGTGTGCAAGGTTTTTCCATCGCACATATTGACTTTGCTTTGTGATACTAGTTTATTCGCATAAATTTGTGGTGTGGTTTCCTGTGGGTTGACCTGAATTAATTGCCCCCATCATCTACCTCGCACTAGCTACTCTTGCTTTGTGATACTCTTGCTTTTTATTAGCTCGGAGTCGGAGATGGGTCAACAGCTAAGCTAACTTAGTGAGATGCAATGACGCGATAAGAATCAGAAGGTACTAAAAACAAAAACAGTAAAATACACCACTAGTCTTAAGCACATACGTCCGGACCGCGGGAACCATCCAACGCAGGCCTGTATCGGTCCGCTAAGCGGTCCGGGCGCGATTTCTCGCACAAACCGAAGACAAATGTTGGGGGCTTTGTGGGAGTCTGGACCGCTGTGACGCCCGGTTCTGACCGTCGGATGGTTTGTGGCCGTCAAAGGTGGAGAGGTAGGCAAGGGAGAGGATGTGTGAAAGGAGGATGGCCACAAAATTAGAAGAGATGGCCTTTGGGGGAGAGGGGGAGGGTTGTACAAAAAATTGCCACATGGCAGTAGTCAAGCCTGCCAACTAGTCCTGGCCATGGGCAGCCCGGCCCATGGTATGGCCAGATATACTGCCAACCATGCAAGTCAAAGCTGATGCAACGTTGATAGGACTGCGGGTGACACACTTGGCAAACTTTTAGGACACAAATATGCCTTTTTGTAGTTTTCGGACTAACTTGACACCCCTCGATAGTTTTAGGACTTGTGGTGTATTTTACTCAAATAAAAAAGAAAAGAGCCAGAAAGGTTTTAAGATGAATGTCAGATTTTTTGAGTTTTCTCCCCTTGTGGGACACCTCCTTTTTCACGAGGTTTTTTTAGATGTTCATGAGCGTTGTGTTGTGATGTACCATATATGCATTCTAGTTGGGCTTATAGATGGGGTTTCCCTTGTTTTGCGTCTGGCTGTCATTGCTTTTCTAGCGTGTGGTTTGATAGGATATTAGCTAGTGAGTAGTTGATGAGTGCTATGACATCAGGAGGATTTTTTCTTCTCCTTTTTTCTTATCTTGAATATTTTTGTTTTCTGAACAGAAAAGAGAGGAGGAGGACGATGCCAAACAAAGAACTCATAAAGCCGAGCTAAATATCTGGGTGGCCAAGGCCCGTGTAAGGTTGGCTCGAGTTGGGCCGGCCTAGGCGCGCTGATATGTCTCTTTTTTTTCATGTTTCTTGTTTTCTTTTTTTCTTTATTTTCTTTATTCTAAATAAATATATCACAAAAATCAATCTAGACAAAACATTTGAAAAATATTGACGAAGCACTTGAAAAATATTAAATGTGTATAGAGAAAATGTTTATCACATATATGAAAAATGTATAAAAATGTGCGTGAAAGAATTTGATCATGTATTTAGAAAAATGTTGATCAAGCATTTGAAAAAATATTGAACAAGTGTTTGAAAATGTTAATCAAGAATTTAGAAAAAATTAAAATGTATATAAAAATATGTTGACCATGTAGTAAAAAATGACGTTTTCCGATCATGTATATACAAATTTTAATCAAGCACATGTAAAATGTTGAACAAGTATTTGAAAAATGTTAATCAAGCATTCAAAAAATGTTAAATGTGCATAGAAAAAAAGTGAACATGTATTAAAAAATGATGAAAAGGTTAATCATGTATATAAAAATATGAATCAAGCATTTGAAGAAATGTTGAACAAGTATTTGGAAAATAATAGTCAAACATTTGAAAAATGTTAAATGTGTACAGATAAAATGTCGAACATGTGTTAACGAAATGTTAATCAAATATTTGAAAATGTTAAAAATTGTGTATAGGAAAAATGTCAACCATGTACTAAAAATATGTTAATCTCCAATTTGAAAGGGTTAATCAAGCATTTGAATTTTTTGGAAATATGTGTATAGAAAAAATGCTGACAATGTATTCAAGAAATGCTAATTTTGTACTGGAAAAATGTTAAACATGTTTTAGAAAAATGTTTGACATATACGAATAATGTAGAGTGAAAACCAAAAGAAACATAAGACGAAACAAAAAATTAAGAAGAAATACGAAAACAAAAAAAACATAAAAAAGATGAGAAATGAGATAGTAATAAACAAAACCAAAGAATAAACAAAAAGGAAAAACCCTGTGAAAACCCGGAAAAGAAAAAAAATCGTAAATAGAGAAAAACCAGTGAAAAAACAAAAAGACAAAGAAATTGGGAAAAAGGAGAAGAAACAGTGAAAACCCCCACTAGTTTGAAATTAAGTAGTCCCGCCCTCCTACTCCATAATGAACGCAAGGCAAGCCTAGTGGCTAATCACGGTCTCTCTAAACCAGGAGAACAGAGTTAGACTTCCCCGTGCGCTCCCTCCTTTTTCTCTTCTATTTTTTCATTTATTGTACGCGAATGGGCTAACCGGATTATAGTCGACCCTTCAGGTCATCCTTCCATCTCGCTTATTACGAGATATAACGCTGACGCAGTAGAGACATCTTCTATCGGGTAGGGCGTGTCTTCGCAAAGGTAGCAAATGATGTATATCGCTCATTGGGAGCGTTAAACTCCTGATCACCTACAACGGCGTGCCAAGCGAGCCGATTTTAGAAACTTCTGAGCTAGGTTTCTTACCTTCACCTACTTTTTTGTTGGTTTCCTGAGTTACACTTCTGTTTTTTAATTCTTTTTTCCTTTCTGTTTTCTTCTTCTGTTTACTCTACTTTTCATTTTTTTTCTATGCTTTACTTCTATTCATCTTTTTTCCTTGCCTCTTCTACTTTTTTGTTATTACTGTTTCTTCTTTCTTCTTTTTTTTCAAAATTTTTTGGAATTTACAAAATTATTCATGTATTAATTCTTTGATCGTAATTTTTGAAAATATGCTTGGACTTTTAAATTTTCCTCACAATTTCTGAAAATCATTGAATTTTTAAAATTCTTCATAATTTCAAAAATTGTTCACAAATCTAATTTGTTTTTCACATTTTTCAGAAGTTAAATGATTTCCCAAAATTGTTTGCGAACATTTTTTTAATCCACGTGAAGCAGTTTTTGAATTCAGGAATATTTTAAATGTTATGAACATTTTTTATATTCTCGTGAATTTGTTTTTGTATTTGTGTGAGTCATTTTCTCAATTCACAAACATATCTGAACTCATGATCATTTCTAATTGTCCTTATCTTTTTGTAAATCCAAAACATTTTTTGTAAGCGCGTGATTGTCTTTGAATTCACGAACATTTTCTATATTCACGAGAATATTTTTTAAATTTATGAACATTTTTTGAATTCACATTAAGATTCTTTGAATATATAAATAGTTCTGACATTCATGAACTTTTTTGTATTCAAGACCGTTGTTTTTATTTGTCCGTTTTTTGCTGGAATTTCAGCATATTTTTGAATTAATGAACTTATTTTTAATTTATTAATATTTGCATGAACATCGTTTGAATTTCTAAATACTTTCTGAATTAATAAATATACTTTACATTTCATGAATTCAATCGAATTAGCAAGTATTTTTGTCTTTGCGAGCACATTTTTTGAAATTGGTGCGCCGTTATGCCTCACTTCAAAATATTAATATTTGCATCAACATTTTTTGAGCGCGCCAAGAAAATCCTCGCTTGAAGGGGTGGGGCCAGATGGGCCGTCCCAGACGTGCTGTAGGCCACAGCCTCGTTTTATATTTTTTTTCATGGTTTTTTCTGTCTTTTCTCGCGCCACATAAAACACATATTACAAAAAACACTCTACATAAAAACATTTGAAAATTGTTAAACTAGCATTTGTAATATGTTAAATGTGTATAGCAAAAATGTCTCTCATGCATATGAAAAAAATATATACACAAAATAAATACAATGTGTAGGAGAAAAGTTGATCATGCATTTAAAGAAAATATTAATCAAGCATTTGATTTTTTTCTAATCATCTATACAATTTTTTTAAACATGTATAAAAATTAGTTCCTGATGTATAACCAATATGTAGATCCTGTATTAAAAGATTGAACATAAAAATATAAATTCCTGGAAAGGTTGATGTATCCAAAAAAGGTTAATCATATACTTAGATAATGTTAACCATGTATAATTGTTCTTCCTAATATATTCTGAATATGTTAAAGGTGTACGGAAAAAGTATTCATCAAACACAACATTTTGAAAATAATTTTAATCATCTATTTATCAAAAATTAGATGTCTAGAAATAATATTCCTATTGTATACGGAAATTGTAGAACATGTATTAAAATTTTGAACGTCAAAACATAAGTTTTGAAAAATGTTGATTGTGTATAAAAAATGTTACACATGAATTAAAAGTTATTCCTGGTATATACCAATAATATACTATTTGTTTGAAAAAAAGTAGTTATCAAACGTATTTTTTAAACATGTTAATCATGTATTTTTAAATTATATAACATGTATAAAAAATGTTCCTAATGTAACATACTAATGTGCTTCAACCCTGGAGAAAACCGGTGAAAACTGAAGAAATGGAAGAAAAAAACAGAAGAAAAATAACTCAAAGACGCAAGATGGAAAGAAAACCTTGAAAAAGCCTAGAAGGAAACCAAGTAACTCATAGAAAAAACAAAAGAAAACTAAGAAAAAAAAGAAAAATGGTGAAATCTAAGAAAGAAAAAACCCTGAAAAATTGGAATAAAAAAGAACCAGTGAGTGAACGTGAAGGCAAAAAAACCCAGAAGAAAAACAAAAAAGAAAGAAAAACACGAACAAAACTCCCTGTACTGCAACGAGCACGAGAAATATTCAGCAAGACAGAAGCAAGCTTCGCTGCAAGCGAGATATAGCCATCACGATGTGATCGCTTAAGGCAATTTATTGCTGCGTCTCCACAACTTTGACTTGCCTTTAGTGAGATGAAACATAATGTCGCCACTGGTGCTCCCTGAATGGGCCAGATACATATCCACATATGGGCGCGCGCGCGCGCACACACACACACACACATCTCTACTCCTAAAGGAGGAGTTTGCGGCGGTGATGGTAAGTCATATGTCGTTCGTTTGTCCCAACTTTTTTGCTCCCTCCCGTGCGCACGTACGTGGCCCAGTCCAGCTCGTAAAATCCTCCACGACCCTTGTAACAATTGCGCCCCACTATTCCCTTCCTCAGTTTCTTATTTCCTTCCCTGAGATCATGGTCCCTTCTCCCCTCGGCCCTCCCATAACTCCCTCAGATTTCCTTTCGCCACACCTATGCTCTTCCGGCCTCTACCTGGAGTAGTTCGACACCTGATGATGGTACATCATATGTCGTGGTGGTGGTGATGGCTTGATGTCCGTAGTAATCAGGGTTGAATTAATTGTCTTCATCATCTACCTTGCACTAGCTAGCAGCCGGATACCCCTGCTTTTATTAGCCCGGACTCGGAGATGGGTCAGCAGCTACGCTAACTTAGTGAGATGCAATGACACGATAACAATTAGAAGGTACTAAAACAAAAAAAATAAAATACACCACTAGTCTTAAGGACATATGTCTGGACCGCGGGAGCCATCCAACGCAAGCCTGTATCAGTCCGTTGGGCGGTCCGGGCGTGATTTCTCCCGCAAACCGAAGACAAACGTTGGGGGCTTTGCGGGAGTTCGGACCGCTGTGACGCCCGGTTCTGACCGTCGGGTGGTCTGTGGCCATAATAGGTGGAGAGGGAGGCAAGGGAGAGGATGTGTGCAAGGAGGATGGACACAAAATTAGAAGAGATGACCTTTGGGGGAGAGGGAGGAGGGTTGTACAAAAAATTGCCACATGCCAGTAGTCAAGCCTGCCAACCATGCAAGTCAAAGCTGATGCAACGTGGATAGGACTGCGGGTGACACACTTGGCAAACTTTTTGGACACAGATATGCCTTTTTGGTTTTCGGACTAACTTGGCACCCCTCGATAGTTTTAGGACTTGTGGTGTATTTTACTCAAATAAAAAAGAAAAGAGCCAAAAGGGTTTTAAGATGAATGTCAGATTTTTTTGAGTTTTCTCCCCTTGTGGGGCACCTCCTATTTCACGAGGTTCTTTTTGTAGATGTTCATGAGCTTTGTGTTGTGATGTAGCATATATGCATTCTAGTTGGGCTTATAAATGGGGTTTCCCTTGATACGCTGATATGTCTTTTTTTCATGTTTACTGTTTTCATTTTTTCTTTTTTTTTTAATTTTGTTTATACTTTCAAATATTCGAAATAAATATATTACAAAAACCAATCTACATAAAACATTTGAAAAATGTTAACCAAGCACTTGATAAATATTAAATGTGTATAGAGAAAATGTTTATCACGTATATGAAAAATGTGTATAAAAATGTGTGTGAAGGAACCTTATCATGTATGTAGAAAAATGTTGATCAAGCATTTGAAAAAATGTTGAAATAGTGTTTGAAAATGTTAATCAAGAATTTAGAAAATGTGAAATGTGTATAAAATATTTTTACCATGTAGTAAAAAATGATGATGTTTTTATCATGTATATACAAATTTTAGTCAAGCATTTGGAAAAAATGTTCAACAAGTACTTGAAATTTTTAATCAAGCATTTAAAAAATGTTAAATGTGCATAGAAAAAAAGTTGACCATGTATTAAAAACTGATGAAACAAATTATCATGTATAAAAAAATGTTAATCAAGCATTTGAAGAAATGTTGAACAAGTATTTGGAAAATATTAATCAAACTTTTAAAAAATGTTAAATGTGTACAGATAAAATGTCGAACATGCGTTAAAGAAATGTTAATCTTGTATTTGAAAATGTGAATCAAATATTTGAAAATTCTAAAAATTGTGTATAGAAAAAAATTTAACCATGTATTCAAAAATTGTCAATCTTCTATTTAAAAAAGTTTAATCAAGCATATGATTTTTTTTGAAAAATGTGTAGAGAAAAAATTGTTGACTATGTATTCAGGAAATGTTAAATCTGTACTGGAAAAATGTTAACCGTGTTTTAGAAAAATGTTTCACATATATGAATAATGTAGAGGTAAAACCAAAAGAAACATAAGGGGAAACAAAAAAATGAGGAAGAAATAAGCAGACCACACAAAAACAATAAAGAAAACAAAAATATGAGAAATCAGAAAGAAATAAACAAAACCAAAGAAGAAGCAAAAAGGAAAATCCCCAAGAAGAAACAGTGTCTTCGCAAAGGTAGCAAATGATACATATCGCTCATTGCGAGTTCTACTTCTGCTTTTTTCTTCGCAAATGTACTTTACTTTTCATTTTTTTTCTTCTATGTTTTATTTCTATTCATCTTCTTCCTTGCCTCTTCTACGTTTTTTGTTAGTACTGTTTCTTTTTTCTTTTCCTTTTCAAAAAATTGTTTGGGATTTACAAAATTATTCATGTTTTAATAGTTTTACCGTGATTTTTTAAAATATGCTTGGAATTTCAAATTTTGCTCATAATTTCGGAAAATCGTTGAATTTCTGAAAATTCTTCATAATTTCAAGATTTGTTCACAAATTGAATTTGTTTTTCACATTTTTCAAATGTTAAATGGTTTTCCAATTTTTTTTGCGAACATTTTGTTTATCCACGTAAAACATTTTTGGAATTCGTGAAATATTTTAAATGATATAAACATCTTTCATATTTCTGATGAATTGGATTTTGTATTTGTTTGAATCTTTTTCTCAATTCACAAGCATATCTGAATTCATAAGCATTTCTGAATTACCTTACCTTTTTTTTAATCCCGAACATTATTTGTAAGCAGGTGATTGTTTTTTAATTCATGAACATTTTCTTTATTCACGAGAATATTTTTTGAATTCACGATTTTTTTTGGAATTCATACCTTTTTATTTCATGGAAATTATTGAAGTCACAAACATTTTTTGCATTCACATTGACATTCTTTGAATATATAAATAGTTCTGGAATTTTTGATTATATTTGAATTTCATGAACTTTTTTTGTATCCATGACCGTTGTTTTTGTTTGTCCAATTTTTTGCTGGAATTTGAATACATTTTTTGAATTAATGAAATTAGTTTTCATTCTTTGATATTTGCATGAACATCTTTGGAATTTCTGAATATTTTCTGAATTAATAAATATCTTTTACATTTCATGAATTCATTTCAATTCATTTTTTTTCGTATTTGCGCACACATTTTTTGAGATTGCTGGGCTGTTATGCCTCGCTTCGAAACATTAATATTTGCCACAACCTTGTTTTTTTTGTTTTTTTCATGTTCTTTCCTGTCTTTTCTCAGTTTTTGTTTATACTTCTAAATATTAAAATTAAGTATATTACAAAAGCCAATCAACATAAACACATTTGAAAACTGTTAATCTAGCATTTGTAAAATGTTAAATGTGTATAAAAAATGTCTCTCATGTATATTAAAAAATGTATTAAAAAATATATATGAGAGACATTTAAAGAAAATATTAAAGAAGCATTTGAAAATTATATTGCTAATCATCTATATAAAAAATGTTAAACATGTATAAATTTTTGTTCCTGATGTATACCAAAAATGTTGGTTGTGTATTAAAAAGATTGAACATAAAAATATAAATTCCCAAAAGTTTGATTTATCCAAAAAAGGGTTAATCATATACTTAGAAAATGCTAACCATGTATAAAAAAATGTTCCTGATATACTCCGGCTATGTAAAAGGTGTATGGAAAAAGTATTATTCAAGCACAGAATTTTGAAAATATTTTAGTCATCTACTTATAATTTTTTTTAGATGTGTACAAATAATATTCCTAATGTATACAAAAAATGTAGAACATGTATTAAAAGTTTGAACTTCAAATATAAGTTTTCAAAAATGTCGATTTGGTATAAAAAAATGTTACACATGTATTAAACACTATTCCTGATATATACCAAAAATATACTATGTGTATGAAAAAAAGTAGTTATGAAACATATTTTTTAAACATGTTAGTCATGCATTTTGAAATTATATAACATGTATAAAAACTATTCCTAATGTAACATAAAGTGTACAAATGTGCTTCAACCCGGAGAAAAGTGGTCAAAACCGAAGAAATAGAAGAAAAAACAACAGAAAATTAACTCAACGCCGCAAAATGGAAAGAAAGCCTTGAAAAGACAGGAGGGAACCAAGAAACACATAGAAATACAAAGGAAAACCGAGAAAAAAAATAAAACTGATGAAACCAAAGAAAGAAAAAAACTAAAAAATTAGACTAAAAAAGAACCAGGTGAGTGAACGTGAGGAAACAAAAAACCCAGAAGAAAAATTAAAAGGAAAAAAAAGCACGAGCGAAACTCCCAGTACTGCAGCGGGCACGAGAAATCTTTAGAGAGACAGAAGCAAGTTTCGCTTTAAGCGAGATATAGCTCTCACGGTGTGATCGCTTAGGGCAATTTATTGCTGCGTCTCCACGACTCGGCCTTTAGTGAGATGCATCATAATGTCACCACTGGTGCTCCCTGAATGGGCCAGACACATAACCAAAAACAATGTTTCGCTCGTCACACACATACGTCGGCGCTATATTCTAAATACATATACTTAAAAAAAATAACTTACTTCAATTTTTAACGTTCTCCATGCATTATAAATATGTAATGCACGGCTCTAATTTTATTTGCTCAATTTTTAGGAATGTTTATACTATTCAAAAAAATCTTCACGTATTTCCAAAGATGATTGTTAATATTTTTTCAACAGCAACATTCAAACACAAGGCTCACTATTTTCAAAACAATGTTCATCATTTAAAAATATATTTATATGATGTAATTGTTTTTTCTATTTTAAAAAAAGACCATTCAAAAAACAAGTTTTTGACATTATTAAGTTTTAAATGGTTTCTAAAATATGTTCATGAAGTTTAAAATAGAAATTTATACAATGTAATAATTCTTCGCATAATTTCAACCAAATATTTCATACCATTCAGATAATGGTTTTTGAGCCATTCAGATAAACATTGAAAGTGTGTTTGAAAAATGTTTTAGTTGGCGTAATGACACCACTAAAAATCCTAAGTCAAATTTTTGAACATGGCAAATCAAACTTTTTTCATGGAAAATTATGATCATGGAGGATGGCAAGTTTAGCTGGCGAACATGACAAGTCTACCTCAGTTTTTTTTGCCGGAAATTTGCCGTGCTTGCAAATTAAATTTTCCATCATCATGCCAATATAAATTGCCACGAAAATATCAGATTTTTATTTGGAAAATCCCAATTTTTCCAAATCTAAAGTCAGATATTTAGTGTTTCCTTTCGACAAAATGTACAAATTTGTATTTGGAAAATTGCTCATTATTTAGTTGAAAAATATTCCGCGCGTATACAAGTAATGTATAAGTTTGCTAAAGAATTGGCTAAGTATATTTTAGAAAAACAATAATAAAAAAACACAAAACAGATTTTTTTTAGGAGTATCACCAAGCTTTATTAATCAAACTCCATATGGAGAGGGATACAAAAGGGATCGTGTGGTTGGATTAACCAAACAATGTCTACCTTGATCAAGTGAATGCGAAAATTTGGCTAACCCACCGGCTTCTACATTAGTAGAATGACCTTGGAAAGTAAAAAAGAAAACTAAAAGACAAAGATCTCTCCTTGAATTCATGTATGATGATTCCATATCATTCCTGCCCCCCCCCCCCCCTCAATATCGATAATTACTTGTTTCCAATCCGAAGCAACAGTGAAGTCACGCAGCTGTAGGTCCTTCGCCAAAGATAAAGCCTCCCTCCATGCAATTGATTCAAGAGTAGCAACATATGTTATGCCATTGATGACAAATGACGAGGTGTCCAACGAATAGGTCCTCTAGCTCGTCCTCTTGCAAAGCCAGCATCCACATCAATTTTAGAGTAACCTGGTGGCGGCTCTTTTGGTTTGCTTGTGATGCTTGACTGCTGCTTCGGAGCACTTGGTGTTTTCTTCGGCAAAATATCAAGATCTTGAATGGATCTGTTAATGAATTGGTGTGTAGCTGAAGGACTTTAGAATATCTCTTCATGGATCTCCTTCCATCTCGCCCAACATATTGCCCACAACGTCGCAACAAACTTTACGAAAAAAATTCATTTGATAATGTATCTATCATTGAAAATATCCACTGTTTGGCACTTGGATCAGTGGTCTCGCTGAGATATTCTGCTAGCTCTCCGTCCACCAGAGCCCAAATACATCTAGCCATCAAGCACTCCAGTAGTGACAGAGTCCTTAGCTCCACACAACCCCCAAAATAGATACAAAACCACAAATAAAAACAAAAAGAAGAAACCGCATGGCAGCTTCTAAAACTGGTCCATAGAAACTATCCAAAACTGCTTCAGGAAAGTAAGTTGGGCCATAGCTTCAGCGCCAGAGTGAGATGGTAGCTCGTCTTGCAATAGGCAAGACATAGACTGGGGATAACATGTGCTAAAAATAAATAGCGATAACGGGATGGCGTTGCATGGGCACCAAACGCGCACCCCAAGCGAGGTTTCGCTCGGCCGGCAACGCTAGTTAGGCCACAGGGCGGTCATCCATCTTGGGATCTGGCCCATGCGGAGAAGAGAAAGAGAAGAACAACAAAACAGAGAGAAAACGGAAATAAAAAAGGAAGAGACAAATTATAAAAATTCTGAAAAATAAAAAGTATTCACGAATTTAGCATTTTTCCAAAACAATATCCAGAAATTTTAATTTGCATTTTAGTTTTTTTGGTGAGTTGCGTAAACATTAATGGATTTAAAAATTGTTTGCAAATTAGAAACAATGTCTTTCAATTTGATAAAATGTTTGAGAATTTTCAGGTTGTGCTATTTAAAAAATTGCAATAAATCAAAAACAATCCTGTGAATTTTAAAAACTATTCATGAGTTTTAGAAATATTCTTGGAATTCGAAATAAGTTCATAAGTCTGAAACAATTCCTGGATTTTAGAAAATTAAGAGACCTTGATTTCAGAAAATGTTCAAAAATATTCATTATTTCAATTTTGTTTTACGAATTTTTAGAAATTGCAGGAATTAATAAAATGCAAAAATATATAAAAGAAAAAGGAACATTGAAGAAAAGAAAAGGAAAAAAACAAAAAGGCAAAAAGATTCAAAAAAAAAAGAAGAAAAAGATGGTTGAGAAAATGTGCCAGAACAAGTGGGAAGCATATCGAGGGAAAACCTGCAAAATGCAGCATGTAGTGCGCGTAATAATCGCCATCCTTGCACCCTGCGTCATGTGCTTGGATATTTTTTTTTCTTCTGGCTTTTTTTTTCTGTTCACCCGAGCAACCGCGTGGAGCCCCATCGTTTGGGCAGGCTCATTTTAATTATTCAGTTTTATTTACAAATGGTTCATGTTCAATACTCATTGAACAAATCAAATATACAGAATCACCATTTTCGAATATGTGACAATGTTTCTGTATGCACGAACATCATCATATTTTTATTTTTTGTAATTTATTTATTTTAAAAATGGTTCATGTTAAACACACATTGAACAAATCACAAATATGCAATGAACATTATCGAATATGTGACAATGTTTTTGTATGCACGAACATCAACATATTTTTATTATTTGCAATATATTTATTTAATTTTAAAGAATTCATTAACACTTTCGATTCCAAAAAATATATGAGAAACTTTCTTAAACCGGACATGGGTTTGACCGAGGTGCACCTAGTTTTGGCGATTCTTCTCCCATCCTATGCAGTCGTTAACGATCGTTAAGCAGCTGTGCCCCTCACGCGGGTCTAGCGGCACATTATTATTTTTCATCGTTTTCCCCTTTCATTTATTCCTTCTGCGTTACCAACATTTTCATTGTTTTTTTGTTCTCAATTTTGTTATTGATTTGTCTACTTCTTTAGACTTTAATATTTTCCACAATATAGGAACATATATTCTTACATCAGTGAATATAATTTTAAAAAATAAATAAAATTACTTGAAATTCACAATAGTTTTCTAATAAGTGAATATAATTTCTTGTACACATGATTTTTTCAAACAAATGATCAACATATATACATACATTTTTTAATCAAGGAATACATTTTCATATCTTGCAATATACCATTGTTTTTAACTGACCTTTGTCTACAATTTCTCAAACCTGTTAAGCAAAATACATTTTTCTAAGAAATTGAAGAAAAAACACAAATAATAGGGACGTGTAATGGCCGGCAATATGTGTTTCAGTCGTTAGTCTGGTGGACTGACTGATCGTCAAATAGAAAGGAGAAAGACTCGGTAGAAGGCAGCAGGCCGTCCCAACCAAGCCGGAGCGCGAACAAACCCAGCCCAACGCAGAAAAGGGCCCCTTCGTCAGCTTGCCCCATCGCGGCGAGAGCTATTATGCGAAATCACTAGTTAAAAAGTACTCGTTGCAAAGATCACTCAAAACCTCAGGGTGTGACAAGTGGCGCGCTGCATGTGCGCCACTTGTTGCAATTTGAGAGTTTTCCCTTTTTTCGTAGATTCGTTTATTCAAAAGGTTTATCTTTTAAACCGTGTCTGTAAATCTCGAACCGCTTTCGCCGTTGGATTCCTCGCGTCGAGATCTTGAAAACTTGATCCCATGTTGATAGGTTTTGACGAATTTTATTTTTACAAAAAAAATCCGGACAAAAAATACCGTACCGAGAGCACGAGTTTTTTTCCTTCCCGAAAGAGGCACGCCCTGCCTCTGACGAAATCACAACTGTGCCTCTCGCGGAAGCAAAACCATGACTCTCGCGAAAGAAAAAGAAAAGAGAAAACGCGTTTTTTCCGTTTCCGAGGAGGCACGGCCGTGACTCTTGCGAAAGCACAACCGTGCCTCTCGCAGAAGCAAAACCGTGACTCTCGCGAAAGAAAAAAACAGAAAACACTTTTTTTTTCCGTTTCCGAGGAGGTCGTGACCGTGACTCTCGCGAAAGCACAACCGTGCCTCTCGCGGTAGAAAAACCGTGACTCGCAAAATAATAATAATTAGAAAACGCGTTTTTCCCCGTTTGCGAGGGGCACGGCCGTGACTCTCGCGAAAGCACAACGTGCCTCTCGCGGAAGCAAAACCGTGACTCTCGCGAAAGAAATAAAACAGAAAACACGTTTTTTTCCGTTTTCGAGAGGCACGGCCGTGACTCTCGCGGAAGCACAACCATGCCTCTCCGGAAGCAAAATCGTTACTCTCGCGAAAGGGAAAAAAGAAAATGCGTTTTTTTGCGCAATTTTTTTTTCAAATTGTTTTTTTGCTCGAAAAGCTAGGGAAGACCGGTGGAAAACCAAAACGTCGAAAAAACCCGAAAAAACCCCATTTAAAAAGCCGAAAACGCATGCAGAAAAATAAAAAGAAAATTCGGAGGGAACCAGAGCTTGACATGTGGCGAATGGCTGAGAGCGCGCCAAGTGGTGCTGATCGTTGCGAGGTTCCCGAAGAAGCGCTCGTTAATTAGTTGCTCTCGCTATTATGTTGCTTGTATGGATTCCTATTTGGACTCGCCTATAGCACACGGTATTTGGGCCGACTTATTTTCGCGGGTTTGTTCACTCGCTCGTTGTCGTGGCTGTCTTTGCTTCGCTCGATTGGTTTTCAACATTTTTTCCTTTTCATTATTTTTTTGGTTTTCTTCTCTATTTTTTGCTTCTTTCTTGATTTTTATAGGTTTTCTTTGGTTTTTTTCTCTTTTTCTTCCTTTTTTGGTATTCTTTGTTACTTCATCGGTTTTGATTGTGTTCCATGGTTTTGTAGGTTTTTTTTCTACAATACATGTCTGTATTTTTCTAACACAATGTAAAAAATTTATATACATAAAAACATGTGTTATTCATGTTCAAATTTTTTTGAAGTACATGATTACCATTTTTATATTATATGCTATGATGTATATTTTTTCATACACATTGTACATTTTTTGTATATATGAAACATTATCTTTATAATTATTTCAGTTTTTGAAATATATGATTAATAATTTTTTAAAATATACTACCACTGTCTCAAAATAATTATTTCAAATTTAGTACAAAGTACCAAAGTTGTGACACTTACTTGGGACGGAGGGAGCATGTTTTTATGTCGACATTTTTCACATACATCAAGAATGGTTTTTATGCATGTTTAACCAGTTTTCAATGCATGATTAATATTTTGAAATACAATGATTAGCATTGTTTTTCCAAAATATATGTTTTGATGTCTACCTTTTTTCATATGCATTGTACATTGTTAGTAAAAAACAATTCAAGTACATGATTCACATTTTTCAAAGACAATTTTTTGGACATTCTTTGAGATACGTGTTAAATGTTTTTCAAATATGTGTTGAAACATTTTTTCAAATGCTATCAACATTTTTTAAAGTTGCACCAACATTTTCTTAACACTGCACAAATATTTTTTTCAAAATTTAAGCAATTTTTTGTGAATACATGCATTTTACAATTTTATGAAAATATTAAAAAAAGTCAAAAATAAAAATGAAACCGAGTGAAGAGACACTAATGTCAAATTATGAGACGGATGGAGTGATAACGAAGCTTATACGAATGAAAAACGAATCGAAGGATCGGCGCTACTGTGCTGACGCATGACCACGAAACCCAACCCAACGCAGAAAAGGCCCCTCCGTCTCCTTGCCCCATCGGCCATCACCGTCAGTGGCCAACCCAAACCCGCCCCACCCATCGTCCAACCGATGGCCGACATGCAAGCCGTGACTGGATCCCGCTTCCTCGGTGGCCACAGCACCACCGCCTCCGCCCTCCGCAACCGCCCCAATATGGGCCTCCCTGTCGGTAGTCACATAGTCCATGACCGCCTCATGAGTGCTCGCGCCAACCACCTCTCCCTTGTACTCTTTCTTTCCAATTCGCTCTCATCACCGCGCCCGTCCTCCTCGCAGCAACCCTTTACGAAAAAGGGTCCCCCCCCGCTTTATATTATAAAGCATACCACCAAGCATCCAACAACAATGAGTACAAGTTCAAACCAATTTGAAGTAGGTCTGGTTGGGGGCACAACCAAAACAAGCCCCAAACACAAGAAAGAAGCGACTCTAATCAGGCTCCGGCGATGGTGGCGGAGACGGCGGGGACATAGCGGCAGCCGAAGAGCGAAGACCTACGATGATGGAGTCGATGAAGCCATTGTGGCGCCGCTTGCTAAGCTGTCTCCAGAGCTGTAGGAATCCACACAATTTGAAGACGGAGTCAGTCACATGGCAAGGAATCACATGCTCAATCACCAATTTATTGCAACGGTTCCCAAGGGTCCACGCCAGGGTCCCCATGGCTACCCAGAGGGAGGGACTACTAATAGGGGGAGCGGTGGACGACGAGTGTAATGCCCCGGATACAACTTTCCATATTCGTAACTTCAACTCTTGCCTTTTCCGGAGATGCGATATGATATTTCCTTTGTGGTTGGGGTTTTGTCTTTTGTTTTGCATTTTGTTCATGTCATGCATCTCATCTCATAGCATCATGCGCATTGCATTTGCATGTTTTCATAAAAACTCGTAGCCATTCGCAGTTGCTCTTTCTCTCTTTGCCTCCGTTGTCATTTTGTCAGGCCCTTGTCCTCGTTGACCTCTCTTGACCCCTCGTGTGCGTGTCCGAAACTGCTCCGAACCCGACCCGCTCTGTCGTCACCGTTGGGTCCGGATCAACCTCAAACATTTCCTCAATATTTTTGGTTATTTGATTAGGCCACCCGTTTGACCCGGAGCCATCCGATCTGGATTGGATGATCCAAAACTCTCTCCTTTCTATATATAAAGACCACCTACATTCTAAATCAGTGCAAACCCTAGCCCTGTCCCATCCATCCATCTAATCCTCCCAGCCGCCGCCACCCACTCACTTGCCTCCCTTCCTCGGTCGGTCGTCCCCGTCGTCCCCGTCGTTGCCGAGCCTCCTCGCAGCTCAGCCGGTCGTCCCCGTCGTTGCCGAGCCGCGCCTCCTCGCAGGAGCCCGAAGCCCCGCGTCAAGCCCCTCTGCTGCATTGACCTCCTGCGACATCCTCTGCTTCGAGCTCGTCCTCGCGAACCTCGTCCCCGGCAACCACTTCCAGCAGATGAGCCCCGCGTCGATCCTTCCTTCCCCTCCCCTGCTTTCTAGTCCCTCCTCTCACATCTCTCTCTCTGAACCAGGACCCCGCCGCGTCTCCGCCCGTGGGCTACCTCAGAACGGAGCTCCACCATCGCCCTGGCCTCGGATCCGGCCATCTCCGAGCCTCCTTGCCGCCCATGCGTTCTGGTGAGCCGTGCCACTGCTTCCCTCTCCTTTTGCCTCGCACTCCTTCTCCTTCCCTCACCTCTCTATCGCTCGTGTCTCTCTGTTCGAGCAGGACCACCACCGCCGCCATGGATGGCTGTGCCCCGCGCCCGAGCCCCGATCTGTGCCTCCCCTTGTCGGATTTGGACCCCGGAGCCTCCCCGCGCTCCGTTCCGCCCGTTCCGCCCGATTCCCGCTGATTCCGTCGCTAGGACCCCCCCTGCATCTTCCTCTCCATTGCCATGGTCCTGCAGCTGCTTGTGTTCTTCAGAAACGAGAGCAGCAGCTTGCTCGTTCCGAGCATTGACCGCGCCTCTAGCGCCTGGGCCGGCGGCCTCCCAGCCCAGCAATCGGCCTCCTCCAGCCCGTGCCTCGCCCACGGGCCTCTTCCGCGTTCGGCCCAGCCAGATCTGGCCGCTAGGTGAGCAGACCCCCAGCCCCTCCAGATGCGGCCCGGATCATGTTTTTTTCCATCTACAATTTTGTCCTTTATCCAATGAATTACTGTTTTCCAGAAAAACCCCTAAGCATCATGCATATAATAACTCATTAACCGTGCATCAGATTAAAATGATTTAAACAGGTAAAATCTTAGGATTTTGTGTAGATTAATTATATGCCATTTTCATCCATGTTTAAAATATTTAAAATTGTTGTTTTCATTAATTTACATAAATGCCATGCTAAAATGATTTATTTCATAACTAAATAACCGTAGCTCGGTTTTAAATAAACTTTATATGTAAATGGGGTAGAAAAATGCATAGATTAACTTGCTGCACTTTATTTTGCTGTTTAACAACATAAATTGTGTATAGGGCAGAACAGTACCAAATTCGAAATATGCTTATGAGGATTTTCCGGAATTGTTGTTTGTTGTTCCGGCATCATTTAAATTTGCCTAAATAGTTAGTTTACTTATGCCTCGCCTCTTGCCATGTTTAACAATATTTAATATTGTTGAGTAGCTTATAACGAGATCAAACTAAATAATTGCATGTGGTGTTTCGTTGATATGCAGCTCGTTGCATATTGAGCTCCACTTAACTTGTAGTATCGTTTGTTGCACTTTGCCATGCCATGTCTATCCAAACCGGACATGCATCTTACTTGGTTGTGCATCATGCCATGATTATGTGATGGTTGTTTACTATGTTGTTTGCTTCTTTCCGGTATTGCTTCTTCTTGATAGTTCCGGTAATGTTGCGATTGTGAGGATTCGTTCGACTACTCCCGTTCGTCTTCTTCATGGACTCGTTCTTCTTCCTAGCGGGATTTCAGGTAAGATGACCGTCACCTTGGATCTCATTACTATCATTGCTATGCTAGTTGCTTCATTCTATCGCTATGCTGCGTTACATACCACTTGCTGCTCAAGCCTCCCAAATTGCATGATAGCCCCTAATCTTTGTCACCCTTCCTAGCAAACCGTTGTTTGGCTATGTTACCGCTTTTGCTCAGCCCCTCTTATAGCGTTGCTAGTTGCAGGTGAAGATGAGGATTGCTCCATGTTGGATTACGTTTATGTTGGGATATTACAATATCTCTTATATTATTAATGCATCTATATACTTGGTAAAGGGTGGAAGGCTCGGCCTCATGCCTGGTGTTTTGTTCCACTCTTGTCACCCTAGTTTCCATCATATCGGTATTACGTTCCTGAATTTTGCGTCCCTAACGCGGTTGGGTGATTTATCGGACCCCCTTGACAGTTCGCTTTGAATAAAACTCCTCCAGCAAGGCCCAACCTTGGTTTTACCATTTGCCTCACCACCACCTATTTTTCCCTTGGGGGTCGCTCTCTCGAGGGTCATCTTTATTTTAGCCCCCGGGCCAATGCTTGTCTAAGTGTTGGTCCAAACAAGAGACACTTGCGGTGCCACCCCTAGGCAACTTGGGGTATCTTCGGTTGCCGTACGTAGTGTTCATCCGGTGTTGCCCTGAGAACGAGATATGTGCAGCTCCTATCGGGATTGTCGGCACATCGGGCGATCTTGCTGGTCTTGTTTTACCATTGCCAAAATGTCTTGGAAACCGGGATTCCGAGACTGATCGGATCTTCCTGGGAGAAGGAATATCCTTCGTTGACCGTGAGAGCTTGTGATGGGCTAAGTTGGGACACCCCTACAGGGTATAAACTTTCGAGAGCCGTGCCCGCGGTTATGTGGCAGATGGGAATTTGTTAATATTCGGTTGTAGTGAACTTGAAGTAAACTCTTCTAAAATACACCAACCGTGTGCGTAACCGTGAGTGTCTCTTTTCGGGGTTGATCGAGAGGAGAACACGGTTTTTGGGTTATGTTTGACGTAAGTAGGAGTTCAGGATCACTTCTTGATCATTACTAGTTGACGACCGCTTGCTTTGCTTCTCTTCTCGCTCTTATTAGCGTAAGTTAGCCACCATACATTGCTTAGCCGCTGCTGCAACCTCACCACTTTACCCCTTCCTTACCCATTAAGCTTTGCTAGTCTTGATACCCATGGTAATGGGATTGCTGAGTCCTCGTGGCTCACAGATTACTACAACAACAGTTGCAGGTACATGTTATGCGATGATCATGACGCGAGAGCGATGTTTACTTGTTTTGGAGTTCTTCTTCTGCTTCTTCGATCAGGGGATATGTTCCAGGTCGGCAGCCTGGACTAGCAGGGTGGATGTCTTTTGAGTTTCTGTTTATGTTTCATCCGTAGTCGGATGTTGATCTTGTATGTTGTATTGTTGTATTCATGTGACATTGTATGTATTGGATGTATCCCCACTATTATGTAATGTTGATGTAATGATATCCACCTTGCAAAAGCGTCTTCAAGATGCGCTTCTATCCTTAGTGGGACCTTCGAGTTCCTTTAGGATAGGGTCGCATCTTGGGCGTGACAAGTTGGTATCAGAGCCTCGACCGACCATAGGAGCCCCCTTGTTTGTTGGCCGTTGTTGAGTCTAGAAGAAAACTATTTTGAGTCTTAGGATTATATATATCGGAGAGTAGGATTCTTTTTACTCCTCAGTCCCTTCGTCGCCCTCGTGAGGACTCCTGACGTAGATGTTTTGTCTTTCCTCTCCTCAATTTTTCACGATTGTTTTTAGGATCACGCGGGTATCTTTGGATCGTTCCGATAGTCTTATGACGAAAACATTGTTCTTGGTGCCTCCTGACATTTAGGGGTTGTGGCAGTGTCCCGGGGAGTTGAGCTCCGAGGTGTTGTCATCACAATTTTATCGTTGCAGTTCTGGAATACCTGAGTTTTGCCGACATCGAAAATCTCTTTTATGCAGTTGTTGGTGAGATAACCTCGACGCCACCCAGTACTGGGGAGTTCGGGAGTATGGCCATAACTCGTATAACGGATGCTTTTCGAAGGTTGAGGTACACGATTTCCGGAGTTTTCTTGGTTATGTGTTGATGGATGGATACAGCTGGATCTAGGTATTGTTAGTTTGGGTGAGATATATTGTGTCCCCTCTATCCCCAACACCAGATTGCATAACCAGAAAGTTTCGGGAGTTTATAGGTGGGTATTCAAGTAGCTCCTAGAATATCTTTTCGACAGATGCATGATATGGGATTGGGTAAATCTCTATCATATGTATTTGTTCCGGCTTATTTTGCGAGCCAAATCCTTGGTTTTGTTTTGAGTTGTGGTATTCGAGTTGCTTCAATGTCAAGTGTTGATTCCATACCTTTCAAGCGGTGTTCTCATATTTCTATGAGAGTGCAAATCCTTCTTGTTTATCGAGATTGGCATGTCAATTCTTTTCCAAAGCGGCGTGCTTCTCTTCAAGTGGATCCGATCATTTCAACATTTGCGAGATCAATTCTAAGTTTTCTCAACGCTGTTTGTTCCCACCCTTTTATGCAAGGACTTATATATCTTAATCAAGTATCCATTGATTCCTGTCAAGTCTCTTCACTCTTTTCAATCAATGTTCTGATCCAGTGATCCCTCATGAAGATGCTCAACAACTCCAAGTTCATCATTCTTCATTCTCGTATTCTTTTCCGGTGGACTTAACTCAAGCTTTCAGTGTTGATCATATTCCTTTCCTGGTTGCAAATGCTTTCTCTTGCCGATGCACCTCTTAATCATTCACTTCTCGCTATTCATTTGTTTTGGAGTGCTGAAAATATCTCACAAGACTTGTGTTTCCATTCTCAATCCGTTCAAGATATTTCAAGGTTGTTATCCCATTCAAGCCATTTAATTCAACTGGTGCAACCTCTCTTTAAAATTTTTCAACGGTGTTTTCTTTTGAGTGGGCCCTAACCCACAGGTCCTTTCCCAAGTTCTTACCTGACTCTTCTAATTTTCCGGGAGCTTCTAAAATTCTTTTCAAAGTTTGACGTAAGAATGGGTTATCATCAGTCATATGTCTTTCTCCAAGATCTTTCAAATTCTTTTCATCGTTGGTTCAACCTTTCCAATTTTCATTCCGGAGTGCCTCAACAATTCATGGTGATGTTTCTCATCGTCATTCTCAACATTTGAAGACCGAAGAAGAGTTTCTCTTAAATCTTGCTTCATTCTCTTCAAGATTCATGGTTCTAGCTTGATGCCATCCTCTCATAATTGTTTTCAATTGTGAGAATTATTTTCACCCATCCGGAGCATTTCAGGAGTCTTTTCAGTTTGAGTCTCCGGAGCCCATCATCTCAGAATTATTCATTCAAGCTTTCAGCTCTCGTTCTCCAAATCATACCGGTGCATCATTCAAGTATTATGTAATCAGCTCGGGATCTCTGCGTTCACTTGTATCTAAATTCTCTCAAGTATCTTCGTTCATTTTCTAATTCTTCCTGGTGTTTCTTTATCTTTTCTTCATTCATTTTCAATTCTTACGGTGGTTCGTTCAAGATTTCTTTTCCTTGATTATCGTATCAATTCATTCGTTCTGGTGGTTCACTGAAGACCTTATTCAAGTTTGCGTTATATCTCTCTTAATCCTTTCAACGAGGATAGGTAGCATGCCTATCTGCTGCTTGTCATCAATTTAAGATGGTGAAGGGTAAGCATGACATAAATCTTATTCTTGTTTTCCTCAAGGTGATTTAATACCTTATTCTGGAGTTTGTTCAGGATATCATTTCTCGGTTCTAAGTTGTTCATCTTTTCTTTTCCGAAGTTCCAAGTTTTTCCGCTTTATCTCGTCACAAAGCTCCATCTAAATCATCGCAAGGCTTCACTTTGTGTTTTCAACTTATCTTTTTTATCATCCTTTCATTACCGGAGTTCTTCATGGAGGCTCTACATGGTGGTTCGTCAAGGATTCTTTTCATTCTTCAATTGTTCTTCAAGATTTCTCTCGAAGTTATGATCCGTCAAGCCATATTTTAAAATAAACATGGTGCTCAACACATGTTTTGTTTTGAGGAGTTCAAGCATTCTTCATCTTGCATTCCGAAGTGCAATTCTTTCTACCTTATCTTTTGAGATGGTGTTATGTCATCCTTGGCAATTTCTCCTCGTGCTTCATGATTCACTTGTTGTCAAGAATGAGGTATTTTAAATCCATCATTTTCTCTTCGTTCAAGAGATCTTTTCAACCAATCAATCCTTTTGTTGGAGTTATATTGGGTTATATTTCACCTACAGCCTTCCCTAAGGAATGTAGCTATTTCTGGTGCTCAATGATCCAATTTTCTCCTTCTCATCTCGGTGAAGAACTTTTTCATCTCTCCGGTGCTCTCAATCAAATCATTGGTTTCCATTAGTGGCCGGTTGTCACCTCACAGTCTTGAGATGTTTTCCATAAGCCCACTACAAGCTTATTCGTTTCGTTGTTGGTTTTCCAACAATTCCGTTCTAACCTTCTTGGAAGGGTGCTTTCCAAGATCATTTGTGGCAGAAGTTGGCATTTTCTTCTCCATTCTTTTATTCCAATGATCTATCTTCTATTCTTTCTTCTGGAGGCATTGTGATGTTGCCCTCTTCACCCATCACCTCGTTTTGTAAAGATCATGTTCTTTTTCTTGCTTATCCATTTAACCGGAGTGTCGTGTCCTCTTTTCAAGTTCTTCCCATTTTGTGAAGTCTTGCATCTCTTTTCAACCGGAGTGCTGTCCGAATTTGTTCTTCCTTATTCCTTGTTTATCTCGTTTAAACCAGAGTGGTTCCGATTCCTTCTTGTCCATTGTACTTGTCATTCATAGCTTTGCAACATCCAAGGTTCATATGGTGTTCCTAGTTTCTATTTTCTACCGCAGTGCTCTCAATTGTGTTCATTTCCGTTGTGTTCTTTCTTTCAACCTTTCAACCTCTCAAGGTTCTTTGGTTTCACTCGTTTGTTCAAGAAGCGACTTAGTTTTACCTCTTATCTTCCTCTTTCTTTTCCCTCCGGTGCCATCCCAGATCTCGGGACGAGATCCTCTCGTAGTGGTGGAGTGTTGTAACGCCCCGGATACAACTTTCCATATTCGTAACTCTAACTCTTGCCTTTTCCGGAGATGCGATATGATATTTCCTTCGTGGTTGGGGTTTTGTCTTTTGTTTTGCATTTTGTTAATGTCATGCATCTCATCTCATAGCATCATGCGCATTGCATTTGCATGTTTTCATAAAAACTCGTAGCCGTTCGCAGTTGCCCTTTCTCTCTTTGCCTCCGTTGTCATTTTGTCAGGCCCTTGTCCTCGTTGACCTCTCTTGACCCCTCGTGTGCGTGTCCGAAAATGCTCCGAACCCGACCCGCTCTGTCGTCACCGTTGGGTCCGGATCAACCTCAAACATTCCCTCAATATTTTCGGTTATTTGATTAGGCCCCCGGTTTGACCCGGAGCCATCCGATCTAGATCAGATGATCCAAAACTCTCTCCTTTCTATATATAAAGACCACCTACATTCTAAATCAGTGCAAACCCTAGCCCTGTCCCATCCATCCATCTAATCCTCCCCGCCGCCGCCACCCACTCACTTGCCTCCCTTCCTTGGGATCTCCCCTGTCCCATCCACCATTACATCCCCACCAACCGCAGCCCCGACCAGATCCCTCATTTTCCGTGCAGCCGCCCGAGCATCTCGATCCCGAGTGGATCGAGCGCTTCGCCTCCAAGCCTAGCCTCCCTTGCTCATGCCCTGAGCCTCCCAGCATCCAGGAGCACGAGCTCCCTCGCCCCGCTGCCACGCCAACTGGAGCAGCAGCTCAGTTGGTCGTTGTCGGTGTCAAAACCGGCGGATCTCGGGTAGGGGGTCCCGAACTGTGCGTCTAGGCGGATGGTAACAGGAGACAAGGGACACGATGTTTTTACCCAGGTTCGGGCCCTCTCGATGGAGGTAAAACCCTACTCCTGCTTGATTGATATTGATGATATGGGTAGTACAAGAGTAGATCTACCACGAGATCAAGGAGGCTAAACCCTAGAAGCTAGCCTATGGTATGATTGTTATATGTCCTACGGACTAAAACCCTACGTTTTATATAGACACCGGAGAGGGCTAGGGTTACACAGAGTCGGTTACAATGGTAGGAGATCTACATATCGGCATCGCCAAGCTTGCCTTCGATGCCAAGGAAAGTCCCATCCGGATACGGGACGAAGTCTTCAATCTTGTATCTTCATAGTCTTGGAGTCCGGCCAATGATGATAGTTCGGCTATCCGGACACCCCTTAGTTCAGGACTCCCTCAGTAGCCCCTGAACCAGGCTTCAATGACGACGAGTCCGGCGCGCATATTGTCTTCGGCATTGCAAGGCGGGTTCCACCTCCAAATAATTCATAGAAGATTGCGAACACCAGGATAGTGTCCGGCTCTGCAAAATAAATTCCACATACCACCGTAGAGAGAATAATATTTACACAAGTTCAATCTGCTGACGAATTTCATGGCATGACGTCACACCACGGCCAAGCCTTTACTCGAATCGTTTTTATTGTTTCACCTCAGCGCGTTTAGCGAAGCAGTTTCTTTGGCACGTCTTGTCAAATCAGAGATCGTGTCCCCTTATTCCGGGATTCTCATCAATACGGACGTGGGTAACCCAACCGTGCCATTGATCGTGGCGCTTGGGAGATAAGCGAGTTTTACCGGGCCGGTGGGGACGCATAGTTTCATCCGCTCATATATAGGGGATAAGGATCCACCTTTTCACCTACGCCTTCTTCCTCCTTTGCTTATCCATCTCCGCGCACTCGAGCTCCAGCGCCCAAGTCTGCACATCTCACCTCAACCTTCTCCAACCATGTCCGGGGCGGGAGGCAAGTGGATGGCCTCCTCCGTCACGGAGGGCACATCAAGCTTCATAAGGCGGATATTTGTCCAGCGATATCGCGCACGGTTCCCCGACGAGGGCAGCTCGTCCCCACCCGGGCCCCATGAGAGGGTGGTATTCCTTCCCCATTTCCTCCATGGACTGGGCTTCCCTCCACCCCTTTGTCCAGGGGCTCATGTTCTACTATGGCCTGGATTTCCATGATCGGCCCCAATTTCATCCTCAACATCTCGGTGTTTATCGTGGGTGTGCGAGGCCTTCCTCTGCATCCAACCCCACTTCGCTTATGGCTAAAGACTTTTAATGTCAAGCCGAAGGTTGTGGGCGGCAATAAGCGAGTCTTGAGGCGCCATGGTGGGCAAAATGCCCAACGTCACCTGGCTCGAGGGCGCCTTCGTGGAAACCATCAAAGGGTGGCAATCGGGGTGGTTCTATATCACCGAGCCGTGTGACCCTGAATGGGCAGCGGCCCCCGAATTCAGATCTGGCATCCCCACGCGGCTCACCTCCTGGAAAGAGAAGGGCCTATTGTGGGGCGATTCGGAGGAGCTGACCGGACTCCAATCTTGTCTCCAAACCCTGGTGAACAAGAAGCTCAAGCTTGTCAATGTGGTCCAGGTCATGCTCATCTGTCGGATTCTCCCGTGCCAACAGCGGGATTTCAACCTGTGGGAGTTCGATCCGGCACAACACCAGACCTTGAGTAGGCTCTTCAACACTACGTACGAAGATGCAGGAGGTGTTGTTCAAGGCGCCGAGGCGCCCGCATCCGCCATCAAGATCGCGAGGTTCAGCTCGCGCGTCCGGTGGCGAGTAAGCTATATTATCCTTTACGGGACACTTGCTTTCCATAGTTTGACTCTATGTGGGATCTAAACTCCCAATACCTTTGTGAGCCTGTCGAAGGCGTCCGGACATGTTAGCTGTCGGCGCCCTTCGAAGACCAGCGGATGCCCGTTTGCGAGGCTGCTGGTCCCGACGCCTTACGTGGTGCGGAGAAGAAGGCCAAGAAGAAGGCCACGGGAACTCGGAGGAGTTCTGGCGCCAGGTGTTATCGGACTCATCGTCCGATGACTCCGAGGCGGACTCCTCCCACGAGGACGAGGAGGAGAAGAAAGAGGCCTCTCCCGGTGAGAGAAGAAAGGAAGGCTTCCCCAGCAGAGGCCGAAGGGTCCAAGAAGGGAAGGACCCTTCCTCCGGACTGTTCCACCAACGCCGGCGATGGCGAGGAGGAATGGCCTTCGAGGGCCAAGCCCCTGGCGAGATCGTAAGTGTCCGGATCCCAGAATAACTTATGTTTTTCCTTTCGCCGCATAGTGTCTACTAATGCCGAACACGACCATACAACCCACCAAAGGACGATCTCCCCGCTTCGTCGAGCGGGTCCCTCGGTTCGTCGGATGTGAATAGCGCTTCACTTCCGACTGCCTCCTCCCCTCGTGACGCTGACGACGCCGAGGTGGGGTCCCAGAAGGGGACCGGCCAGGAGGAGGAGACCTCGGAGGTGCCGCAGGGCAACCTCCCGGACCTTGGGCCGGACTCCGTGCCGGAACCTTTGGTAGTTCCGGGGTCCAGCGGGCGGCCCCTTCGTAAGAAGGGCGAGACGGCGATGCCGGTGACCTCCGCCCAACCGGAGGCGCCGAATAACTTGCTGGAGGCGCTCAACGGCGCTTCCATTGAAGAGAACACCACCTTTGTTATGGCGCATGATTCAAAAAGTTCGATCCGCCAAGGCGGGCTGACTAAAGCTCGCACCGACCTTCTAACGAGCTTTGAGGTAAGGGTTCAAGATATGTAAAAATAGTACCGCATAGACGGTAGCCTCGATGCTCGGTTCGGTGTTTGGAAAGAAAAGCGGCGAGGATCTAAAAGATATCTGTGAGTCTAACACAAATATGTCAATATGGGGATGCAGGCTGCACTGTTGACCTCTGCCGCACTGACTGCGGAGGTCCGTGCTTTGAAGGAAAGTCTCGAGCGATCCGAGAGCGAGCTCGGCCGTGCCAAGAAGCAGCTCGAAGACAAGAAAGGTAAGTAGTACCTTATTAAAGTTGTACCTTATAAAAAAAGGATTTGGTTGCAAAAATGACAGGGATAACGTGGGTATTGCAGGGGCCACAAACGAGGTGGCGACCCTGAAGGAGGCGGTGTCCGCGGCCGAGCACAATGCAGCCGCGGAACGCACAGAGCGAGAGAAGCAGGAGGTGCGGGTGGCGGAGGTGCGGCAAGAGCTCCAGGCTCTCGTGGAAAAACACGAGAATTCGGAGCGTGACTCGAAGACTCGAGAGTCCGAGCTTGCGTCCGCTCTTGAGAGTGCCAAAGCCGCTAAGGCCGAAGCCCAAAGGGCCCTCCAGAAATCGGCGGTGAAGAAGATAGCGGTGGGTAAGGCATTCTTCATGCAAAGCAAGCATGTAAAAGTGAATTACATTACTTACCCGGTCGGAGCTCTCCAGGCGTTCACAGATCTGCCCATGGCGTGTCCGATCTTGCCGCATTCTCTGAGCCGAGGAGGGAGCTCAGCGGAGAAGGTGTTCGGTCTCGGTATCTTTGAGGCGGACATCCGTGCCCTGAGCGACCAGTGAAGCAGCTGGTCGAGCTCCACAAGGTGGCGAACAGGTCATGAAGGGCCTCATAGTTAGTCTTTGGCCCAAAGAGGCCATGCACAGGAGCTACCTCGATGCAGTGCGGTGGCTGGTGGGCCTTTGTCCATGGGTTGGCGTCATCGAGCACTCCGCTTTGTATTGAAGGTGCCGTCGGGCTCTTGCCGTGCTAAGGTGCACTGGGCAAGATGGACGCCGAGAAGCTTGTGACAGACGCGCCACCGCCGGGCAAGGAGTATCGCGCGCTGAGATGTATTATAAGGGTGTCTGAAGGGTGCCGCATTATTGCGGTGAATGCTCCAAAGATGTAATTTTTGAGTAGATTAGCATCTTGTTATCTGTGCGCTGAAAACTTTGTTCATATCGCTAAGCAACTCTTTTAATTTAAAATATTACCTTACGTGCGGCCGTTTATCAAATCGAGAGATGGCAAGTCGTTGGCCGGCCCCCATGCCACAGTCTTTGGGGTGTTGGGATAAACTTGAGCGCTCTTGTTCCCATTTTCGGGTCCTTCTAGGGAGGTGCTCAACACAACGAACGAGGCAACCGGACTTATAATGCTTGAACACTCTCACTTAGCCATAGAATTCTATAATTTTAAATTTTGGCGAAGCCCCTAGTGTTCGAAAGGCCGAATTTGGGGCGCTATCCAGGGCCGGACAAAGCCGGTTCCTCGCTCTAAGCGGCATAAGTCTTTAGGGACTCGAAAAAACCTCTCGAACAGCGACCGGCTCTCGCCCCATCATGACGGTCAGTTTTAGCTTTCTCCACTGAGATGCTCACCCAGCTTAACTAGGGCACAATCGCAGTGGTTCTCCCAGCGCTACCTTAGCCGATATAACGGAACGTAAGGTACCAAAACATGGGAGCCGGGCAAACCCAACTATTGACCCAAGACATGATTCGGAGCCGATGCATATAATGCTATAAGTTCGGGCTGCCGCACTTGTGAAAGTGTTCGGACTTATCACACCATAATTTGGGGAACTTAAGCCCCTGGTGTATTTAGCCATACCAAAGCGTACGGATGCAGCATGTCATAAGTGAACATATGTATAAAAAGGAATGCAATGATAGGAAAAAAGCGATGCATTTTTTATTCAAAAGATACTGCAATGAGTGCAGAACGATACAAATAGTGCGATAAGCAAGGGGTGGGACTATTTAACATGTCCCCCTCCAGGGGTAGGCTGCGGAATGGTGTATAAAACAGGTATAATGCTCGGAATGGAGACCACCTGGATACTCGTCGTAGCTTTTCTGCTTCCCTGGCTGTTGCATCGTGGTTCGGCAAGTATACTGCCGAACAGGGCTTCTGGGAAACGAAGTCCTGAGGATAAGGAAAAAAGGAGAAAGAAAATGATGACCTATTTGGGAGCCTCTGGTGTGGTTGAGCCGCACTCTGGGCCTGGCGTGGTCGTGCCCCTCCCCCTATGCCCATGGTATCTCCAGAGCGTAGTGATCTACGTGTAGTACTGGTCTTGCAGTTTTGTGAGGGCTGGGGTTGGGGCCATATTGCTATGCGTGCTCGGAACGTGCCAGGTGGTCTTGTTGTAGGTTACTCCGGGCGCGCTTGACGGTGTCCCGCTTAACAGCTGGACTCGAGAATTGCCTTAAGAGGCTACTTTGTACTTCCGCCGCGAGAGCCGCTGTATGCTCCTCCGTTCAGAGAGAGTGTTCGGTGTTTCCGTTGACCATGATGAATCCTCGAGGGCCTGGCATCTTGAGCTTGACGTATGCGTAGTGCGGCACCGCATTGAACTTTGCAAATTCGGTTCGTCCGAGCAGTGCATGATAGCCGCTGCGGAACGGGACTATGTCGAAGATTAACTCCTCACCGGAAGTTATCCGGGATCCGAAGACCACTTCAAGTGTAAGCGAGCACGTACAATTGGCCTCTACACCTGGTATGACGCCTTTGAAGGTCGTCTTTGTGGGTTTAATCCTTGAGGGGTCTATGCCCATCTTGCGCACTGTATCCTGATAAAGCAGGTTTAGGCTGCTGCCGCCGTCCATCAGGACTCTAGTGAGGTGAAATCCGTCGACGATTGGGTCCAAAATCAATGCGGCGAATCCGCCATGACGGATGCTAGTGGGATGGTCCCTTCGATCAAAAGTGATCGGGCAGGAGGACCACGGATTGAACTTTGGGGCGACTGGCTCCATCGCGTATCGTCCTCGGCGCGCTTCCGCTCCCTTTTGGGTATGTGGGTTGCGTATATCATGTTCACCGTCCGCACCTGTGGGGGGAATCCCTTCTGTCCTCTATTGTTTGGCGGCCGTGTCTCCTCCTCGTCGTCGCTATGCAACCCCTTGTCATTGCCTTCGGCGATTAACTTGCCTGCCTGCTTGAACACCCAACAATCTCTGTTGGTGTGATTAGCTAGCTTTTGAAGTGCCGTGTATCCGCACGGCGATCGAGTATCGGTCCAAATTGGACGGGCCTGGAGTAGTTCTTTTGAATGGCTTTTTCCGCTGACCGGGTTTAGAGCCTCTGAATCCGGCGTTGACTGCCGTATCTTTAGTATTATCGTCGTTAATGCGGTGTTTGTGCTTATTGCGACGCGACCTGCCATTGCTGTCTTTGGTATCCGAACTACCAGAGTTTTTGGTTAGGTTGTTACTGCGGACTAGCCAGCTGTCTTCTCCCGCATAGAAGTGGGTCATCAGTGATGTGAGGGCCGCCATTGATTTCGGCTTTTCCTGTCCTAGGTGCCGGGCAAGCCACTCGTCGCGGATGTTATGTTTGAAGGTTGCAAGGGCCTCTGCATCCGGACAGTCGACGATTTGATTTTTCTTGGTTAAGAACCGTGTCGTAATTGCTCGGCGATTCGTGCGGCTGCTGAATTATGTGGCTTAGGTCATCGGCGTCTGGTGGTCGCACATACGTGCCCTGGAAGTTATCAAGGAATGCGGCTTCCAGGTCCTCCCAACATCCAATTGATTCTGCTGGCAAGCTGTTGAGCCAATGCCGAGCTGGTCCTTTAAGCTTGAGTCGGAGGTATTTGATGGCGTGAAGATCATCACTGCGGGCCATATGGATGTGAAGGAGATAGTCTTTGATCCAAACCGCGGGATCTGTTGTGCCATCGTAGGATTCAATGTTCACGGGTTTGAACCCTTCGGGGATTTGATGATCCATTACTTCATCTATGAAGCATAGTGGGTGTGCGGCGCCTCTGTATTGGGCTATATCATGACGTAGCTCAAGCGAGCTTTGTCTACTGTGTTCGGCCCGGCCGGAGTTGCTGTATCCGGCGCGACGGTTGTCGTCGCGTATCGTGGGGCACCCACGTGATCCGTAGATCGATCTTGATTGTCTTGCCTTATCCTCCAATATGTCTTGCAAGTCCGGCACACTTCCCCGTGGCTTTGTACTTTTTGAGCGATGCCGGGATGCGGCTTTAGTGGAGGGCCTAAAGGCCTCTCTGTCGCGGCCACGAGGTGGCCGGTCGGCCGTATTGTGTGCTGGTGATGTAGGTTTATATGCTTCCTCCTTTAATCGGGGCAGCAACTTGCGTTTGGGGTAACTTTTGGAGGGGCGTTCGAGTTCATACTCTTCGGCCGCAAGGACTTCAGTCCATCTGTCGGCTAGCAAGTCTTGGTCAGCTCTAAGATGTTGTTGCTTTTTCTTGAGGCTGCTTGCCGTGGCCATAAGCCTGCGTTTGAAACGCTCTTGTTCGACGGGATCCTCAGGCACGACAAATTCGTCGTCGTCGAGGCTTGCCTCGTCTCCGGAGGGAGGCATGTAATTATCGTCCTCTACCTCTTCGTCTGCCGCTCTCTCAAGAGGGCTGGCTTCTCCGTCCTCCTGTGTTGAATCTTGCTCGAGGGGGTTGTCGTCGGCACTATTCGGGGTGTTATTATCTCCGGTGCCGGAATCTCCATTCTTGCCTGGCGGGATTTGGAGCGGCGCCGCTGACGCCGGCGCTTAGGCTGCTTTTTGGAGGGGTCGTCCTCCGCTGTTCCATCGCCACTCCCATCCTTTGGGATGTCCACCATGTATATGTCGTATGACGAGGTGGCTTTCCAGTGCCCAGTAGGCGCTGGTTCTTGGTCGTCTCTGGCATCGTCGTCCATACCGTCGATGTCTTCGGAGTCGAAGTCTAGCATGTCGGTTAAGTCATCGACAGTGGCTACGAAGTGGGTGGTGGGAGGGCTTTGAATTTCTTTGTCGTCCGCATCCCAACCGTCCTAGCCATAATCCGGCCAAGGCTCTCCTGACAAAGAGAGACACTTTAGCGAATTCAAGATGTCGCCAAAAGGCGAGTGCTGAAAGATGTCCGTAGCGGTGAACTCCATGATTGGCGCCCAATCGGATTCGATTGGCAGGGGCGCGGAAGGTTCGGGGTCCGGAGAGGAGTCCGGCACCTTGGAGTCACAATCTTTATGAGGGACATGGTTGGTATTCAGCTCTATCGCCGTAGAGGTAGCAGCCCCCGAGGCGGTGTCCAACCACCCATCCTCGATTGGCATTGCCGGCTCCGAACCAAGGGTCGGAGCGGACTCTTGTGCGGCCTCCAGAGCACTGTCCGGCAGCAGAGCTAAATCATGCCCATCGAGACAGTGCGGCACACCTGGCTGTGGCTCGAATCCGTCGAAGATCAAGTCTCCGCGGATGTCGGCGTATAGTTCAAACTTCCAAATTTGACCTGATGGCCAGGGGCGTAGCTTTCGATCTGCTCCAGATGGCCAAGGGAATTGGCCCGCAGTGCAAAGCCGCCGAATACGAAGATCTGTCCGGGGAGAAAAGTCTCACCCTGGACCGCGTCGTTGTTGATGATCGAAGGAGCCATCGGACCTATAGGTGACGACACAGAGGAACTCTCAATGAAAGCACCAATGTCGGTTTCAAAACCGGCGGATCTTGGGTAGGGGGTCCCGAACTGTGCGTCTAGGCGGATGGTAACAAGAGACAAGGGACACGATGTTTTTACCCAGGTTCGAGCCCTCTCGAGGAAGGTAAAACCCTACTCCTGCTTGATTGATATTGATGATATGGGTAGTACAAGAGTAGATCTACCACGAGATCAAGGAGGCTAAACCCTAGAAGCTAGCCTATGGTATGATTGTTATATGTCCTACGGACTAAAACCCTCCGGTTTATATAGACACCGGAGAGGGCTAGGGTTACACAGAGTCGGTTACAATGGTAGGACATATACATATCCGCATCGCCAAGCTTGCCTTCCACGCCAAGGAAAGTCCCATCCAGACACGGGACAAAGTCTTCAATCTTGTATCTACATAGTCTTGGAGTCCGGCCAATGATGATAGTTCGGCTATCCGGACACCCCCTAGTACAGGACTCCCTCAGTCGTCCCCATCGTTGCCGAACCTCGCCTCCTCGCAAGATCCCGAAGCCCCGCGTCAAGCCCCTCTGCTGCATCGACCTCCTGCGACCTCCTCTGCTTCGAGCTCGTCCTCGCGAACCTCGCCGCCGGCAACCACTTCCAGCAGATGAGCCCCGCGTCGATCCTTCCTTCCCCTCCCCTGCTTTCTAGTCCCTCCTCTCACATCTTTCTCTCTGAACTAGGACCCCGCTGCGTATCCGCCCATGGGCTACCTCAGAATGGAGCTCCACCATCGCCCTGGCCTTGGATCCGGCCATCTCCGAGCCTCCTCGCCGCCCATGCGTTCCGGTGAGCCGTGCCGCCGCTTCCCTCTCCTTTTGCCTCGCACTCCTTCTCCTTCCCTCACCTCTCTGTCGCTCGTGTCTCTCTATTCGAGCAGGACCACCACCGCCGCCATGGATGGTTGTGCCCCGCGCCCGAGCCCCGATCTACGCCTCCCCTTGCCGGATTTGGACCCCGGAGCCTCCCCGCGCTCCGTTCCGCCCGTTCCGGCCGGTTCCTGCCGATTCCGTCGCCAGGACCCCCTTGCGTCTTCCTCTCCATCGCCATGGTCCTGCAGCTGCTTGTGTTCTTCAGAAATGAGAGCAGCAGCTTGCTCGTTCTGAGCGTTGACCACGCCTCCAGCGCCAGGGCCGGCAGCCTCCCAGCCCAGCAACCGGCCTCCTCGAGCCTCTGCCTCGCCCACGGGCCTCTTCCGCGTTCGGCCCAGCCAAATCTGGCCGCTAGGTGAGCAGACCCCCAGCCCCTCCAGATGCGGCCCGTATCATGTTTTTTTTTGTCTGCGATTTTGTCCTTTATCCAGTGAATTACTGTTTTACAGAAAAACCCCTAAGCATCATGCATATAATAACTCATTAACCGTGCATCGGATTAAAATGATTTAAACAGGTAAAATGCTTAGAATTTTGTGTAGATTAATTATATGCCATTTTCATCCATGTTTAAAATATTTAAAATTGTTGTTTGCATTAATTTACATAAATGCCATGCTAAAATGATTTATTTCATAACTAAATAACCGTAGCTCGGTTTTAAATAAACTTTATATGTAAATGGGCTAGAAAAATGCATATATTAACTTGATGCACTTTATTTTGCTGTTTAACATCATTAAAATTGTGTATAGGGCAGAACAGTACCAAATTCAAAATATGCTTATGAGTATTTTCCGGAATTGTTGTTTGTTGTTCCGGCCTCATTTAAATTTGCCTAAATAGTTACTTTACTTATGCCTCGCCTCTTGCCATGTTTAACAACATTTAATATTTTTGAGTAGCTTATAACGAGATCAAACTAAATAATTGCATGTGGTGTTTCGTTGATATGCAACTCGTTGCATATTGAGCTCCACTTAACTTGTAGTATCGTTTGTTGCACTTTGCCATGCCATGCCTATCCAAATCGGACATGCATCATACTTGGTTGTGCATCATGCCATGATTATGTGATGGTTGTTTACTATGTTGTTTGCTTCTTTCCGGTATTGCTTCTTCTTGATAGTTTCGATAATGTTGCGATTGTGAGGATTCGTTTGACTACTCCCGTTCGTCTTCTTGATGGACTCGTTCTTCTTCCTAGCGGGATTTCAGGCAAGATGACCGTCACCTTGGATCTCATTACTATCATTGCTATGCTAGTTGCTTCGTTCTATCGCTATGCTGCGTTACCTACCACTTGCTGCTCAAGCCTCCCAAATTGCATGATAGCCTTTGTCACCCTTCCTAGCAAACTGTTGTTTGGCTATGTTACCGCTTTTGCTCAGCCCCTCTTATAGCGTTGCTAGTTGCAGGTGAAGATGAAGATTGCTCCATGTTGGATTATGTTTATGTTTGGATATCACAATATCTCTTATATTATTAATGCATCTATATACTTGGTAAAGGGTGGAAGGCTCGGCCTTATGCCTGGTGTTTTGTTCCACTCTTGCCGCCCTAGTTTCCATCATATCGGTGTTATGTTTCCGGATTTTGCGTCCCTAACTTGGTTGGGTGATTTATGGGACCCCCTTGACAGTTTGCTTTGAATAAAACTCCTCCAGCAAGGCCCAACCTTGGTTTTACCATTTGCCTCACCACCACCTATTTTTTCCTTGAAATTCGCTCTCTCGAGGTCATCTTTATTTTAGCCCCGGGCCAATGCTTGTCTAAGTATTGGTCCAAACTAAACCACTTGCGGTGCCGCCCTAGGCAACAGGGTATCTTCGATTGCCGTCGTAGTGTTCATCGGTGTTGCCACGAGAGCGAGATATGTGCAGCTCCTATCGGGATTTTCGCACATCAGGCGGTCTTCTGGTCTTGTTTTACCATTGTCGAAATGTCTTGTGGCAGGATTCGAGACTGATCGGGTCTTCATGGGAGAAGGAATATCCTTCGTTGACCGTGAGAGCTTGTGATGGGCTAAGTTGGGACACCCCTGCAGGGTATAAACTTTCGAGAGCCGTGCCCGCGGTTATGTGGCAGATGGGAATTTGTTAATATCCGGTTATAGTGAACTTGAAGTAAACTCTTCTAAAATACACCAACCGTGTGCGTAACCGTGAGTGTCTCTTTTCGGGGTTGATCGAGAGGAGAACACGGTTTTTGGGTTATGTTTGACGTAAGTAGGAGTTCAGGATCACTTCTTGATCATTACTAGTTGACGACCGCTTGCTTTGCTTCTCTTCTTGCTCTTATTTGCGTAAGTTAGCCACCATACATTGCTTAGCCGCTGCTGCAACCTCGCCACTTTACCCCTTCCTTACCCATTAAGCTTTGCTAGTCTTGATACCCATGGTAATGGGATTGCTGAGTCCTCGTGGCTCACAGATTACTACAACAACAGCTGCAGGTACAGGTTATGCAATGATCATGACGTGAGAGCGATGTTTACTTGTTTTGGAGTTCTTCTTCTGCTTCTTCGATCAGGGGATAGGTTCTAGGTCGGCAGCCTGGGCTAGCAGGGTGGATGTCGTTTGAGTTTCTGTTTATGTTTCATCCGTAGTCGGATGTTGATATTGTATGTTGTATTGTTGTATTCATGTGACATTGTATGTATTGGATGTATCCCCACTATTATGTAATGTTGATGTAATGATATCCACCTTGCAAAAGCGTCTTCAAGATGCGCTACTATCCTTGGTGGGACCTTCGAGTTCCTTTAGGATAGGGTCGTATCTTGGGCGTGACAAGTTGGTATCAGAGCCTCGACCGACCATAGGAGCCCCCTTGTTTGTTGGCCTTTGTTGAGTCTAGAAGAAAACTATTTTGAGTCTTAGGATTATATATATCGGAGAGTATGATTATTTTTACTCCTCAGTCCCTTCGTCGCTCTGGTGAGGCCTCCTGACGTAGATGTTTTGTCTTTCCTCTCCTCAATTTTTCACGAATTTTTTTAGGATCACGCGGGTATCTTGGGATCGTTCCGATAGTCTTGTGACGAAAACATTGTTCTTGGTGCCTCCTGACATTTAGGGGTTGTGGCAGTGTCCCGGGGAGTTGAGCTCCGAGGTGTTGTCATCACAATTTTATCGTTGCAGTTCTGGAATACCTGAGTTTTGCCGACACCGGAAATCTCTTTTATGCAGTTGTTGGTGAGATAACCTCGACGCCACCCAGTACTGGGGAGTTCGGGAGTATTGCCATAACTCGTATAACAGATGCTTTTCGAAGGTTGAGGTACACGATTTCCAGAGTTTTCTTGGTTATGTGTTGACGGATAGATATAGCTGGATCTAGGTATTGTTAGTTTGGGTGAGATATATAGTGTCCCCTCTATCCCCAACACCAGATTGCATAACCAGAAAGTTTCGGGAGTTTATAGGTGGGTATTCAAGTAGCTCCTAGAATATCTTTTCGACAGATGCATGATATGGGATTGGGTAAATCTCTATCATATGTATTTGTTCCAGCTTATTCTGCGAGCCAAATCCTTGGTTTTGTTTTGAGTTGTGGTATTCGAGTTGCTTCAATGTCAAGTGTTGATTCCATACCTTTCAAGTGGTGTTCTCATATTTCTATGAGAGTGCAAATCCTTCTTGTTTATCGAGATGGGCATGTCAATTCTTTTCCAAAGTGGCGTGCTTCTCTTCAAGTGGATCCGATCATTTCAACATTTGCAAGATCAATTCTAAGTTTTCTCAACGCTGTTTGTTTCATCCGTCCCAAGTTGTCTTTGTTTTCCAGCCCTCCCACCCTTTTCTGCAAGGACTTATATATCTTAATCAAGTATCCATTGATTCATGTCAAGTCTCTTCACTCTTTTCAATCAATGTTCTGATCCAGTGATCCCTCATGAAGATGCTCAACAGCTCCAAGTTCATCATTCTTCATTCTCGTATTCTTTTCCGGTGGACTTAACTCAAGCTTTCAGTGTTGGTCATATTCCTTTCCTTGTTGCAAATTCTTTCTCTTGCCAATGCACCTCTTAATCATTCACTTCTCGCTATTCATTTGTTCTGGAGTGCTGAAAATATCTCACAAGACTTGTGTTTCCATTCTCAATCCGTTCAAGGTATTTCAAGGTTGTTATCCCATTCAAGCCATTTAATTCAACCGGTGCAACCTCTGTTTAAAATTGTTCAACGGTGTATTCTTTTGAGTGGGCCCTAACCCACAGGTCCTTTCCTAGGTTCTTACCTGACTCTTCTAATTTTCCAGGAGCTTCTAAAATTCTTTTCAAAGTTTGACGTAAGAATGGGTTATCATCAGTCATATGTCTTTCTCCAAGATCTTTCAAATTCTTTTCATCGTTGGTTCAACCTTTCCAATTTTCATTCCGGAGTGCCTCAACAATTCATGGTGATGTTTCTCATCGTCATTCCCAACATTTGAAGACCGAAGAAGAGTTTCTCTTAAATCTTGCTCCATTCTCTTCAAGATTCATGGTTCTAGCTTGATGCCATCCTCTCATAATTGTTTTCGATTGTGAGAATTCTTTTCACCCATCCGGAGCATTTCAGGAGTCTTTTCAGTTTGAGTCTCCGGAGCCCATCATCTCAGAATTATTCATTCAAGCTTTCAGCTCTCGTTCTCCAAATCATACCGGTGCATCATTCAAGTATTATCTAATCAGCTCGGGATCTCTGCATTCACTTGTATCTAAATTCTCTCAAGTATCTTCGTTCATTTTCTAATTCTTCCTGGTGTTTCTTTATCTTTTCTTCGTTCATTTTCAATTCTTATGGTGGTTCGTTCAAGATTTCTTTTCCTTGACTATCGTATCAATTCATTCGTTCTGGTGGTTCGCTGAAGACCTTATTCAAGTTTGCGTTATATCTCTCTTAATCCTTTCAACGAGGATAAGTAGCATGCCTATCTGCTGCTTGTCATCAATTTAAGATGGTGAAGGGTAAGCATGACATAAATCTTATTCTTGTTTTCCTCAAGGTGATTTAATACCTTATTCCGGAGTTTGTTCAGGATATCATTTCTCGGTTCTAAGTTGTTCATCTTTTCTTTTCCGGAGTTCCAAGTTTTTCTGCTTTATCTCGTCACAAAGCTCCATCTAAATCATCGCAAGGCTTCACTTTGTGTTTTCAACTTATCTTTCTTTTTATCATCCTTTCATTACCGGAGTTCTTCATGGAGGCTCTACATGGTGGTTCGTCAAGGATTCTTTTCATTCTTCAATTGTTCTTCAGGATTTCTCTCGAAGTTATGATCCGTCAAGCCATATTTCAAAATAAACATGGTGCTCAACACATGTTTTGTTTTGAGGAGTTCAAGCATTCTTCATCTTGCATTCCGAAGTGCAATTCTTTCTACCTTATCTTTTGAGATGGTGTTATGTCATCCGTGGCAATTTCTCCTCGTGCTTCATGATTCACTTGTTGTCAAGAATGAGGTATTTTAAATCCATCATTTTCTCTTCGTTCAAGAGATCTTTTCAACCAATCAATCTTTTTGTTGGAGTTATATTGGGTTATATTTCACCTACAGCCTTCCCTAAGGAATGTAGCTATTTGTGCTGCTTATCAATGATCCAATTTTCTCCTTCTCATCTCAGTGAAGAAGTTTTTCATCTAGAATGCTTTTAGGGCTAGTGGAATGAGGCTGGAACCCATCAATATCGCTAAACCGGGAGAGTTGCTTGTGTTGGGTTCAAAGTTTTGCTCTACCAAAGCAAGATATAATATGCATCCAGCTTTAGCTAAATATCGTGAGTGTTCAGCGAA